>JABUIW010000031.1:5138199-5155662 GCA_013363375.1 Menidia beryllina | reverse complement strand
GTGTGTGTGTGTGTGTGTGTGTGTGTGTGTGTGTGTGTGTGTAGATCAAACAAGATAAAGAGAACAATTGTGTCTGTGTAAAAAAAAAAAAACTGGGGTTGACCTTGCCGTTAAGCCTGACCCTTGTCTCCTGGCAGAATGGGCGTGGACGGGCCTTTTGGCACGGCCAGCGAGGACGTGTTTGACTACGAGGTCGGCATGCTGGTCGGCGCCGGCATCGGCGTCACCCCCTTCGCCTCGATCCTCAAGTCCATCTGGTACAAGTTCAAGGAATCCAACCCCAAACTGCGCACCAGGAAGGTGAGGCCTCTGGCATCCACCCCGGATGAGGTGGTCTAAATGGAGGCTGTTGTGTGTTTTCCACACCGTACGATAGGGCGAGCTGATCACTGTTCACACGTCTGCATCTTCTTCCTGGTTTCAGATCTACTTCTACTGGCTCTGCCGGGAGACGCACGCCTTCGAGTGGTTTGTGGACCTCCTGCAGGTGCTGGAGAGGGAGATGGTGGAGAGAGGCATGGGGGATTTCCTCACCTACAAGCTCTTCCTGACCGGATGGGACGAAAGCCATGTAGGAACTTTTCCCCAACATTAGTCAACATTAACCATGTGGCTTGTTTGGTCCTTCTCTGAGATTTGGTTTCCTCCCTTGTGCTTTCCCAGGCTCACCACGTGAAAACCAATTACGACAAGGACATAGACGTGATCACGGGGCTCAGACAGAAAACGAACTACGGCCGGCCCAACTGGGACAAGGAGTTCGAGCAAGTCCGCAAAGAAAACCCGGCGTAAGTTAAAAGCTTTCCTTTTAAAAGGTTCTCAAAACAACAATTAGCCTCAGTTTAAACGCAAGAATGCGGATGAGTGACGCTCGTAAAACGCTCGAGTGGAATCCTTTAACAGGTCTAACCCAAAGGAAGAAGATGGGGCAGGTCTTAGCACCTATGCAGAATGGGGTTTGAGACCGCCTTGTTTTTAGGTTAAAGGCAGCCTGTGCGGCTCTAAAGTCTATGTGTAGGCTGTAGTTGTGCTACAAAAAGGGTTTGACCATGAGCACAGATGTAGCTTCAGCTGGGGACGGCCTCGGAGTCTAAAATCCGACTTGTCCTGGCTCTTTTCAGGTCTGTGGTGGGAACTTTCTTGTGCGGCCCTGTGGTTCTGGCTAAAGTTTTGGAGAAGAAATGCGGCAAGTACTCGGACGTGGACCCTCGCAAGACCAAGTTTTACTTCAACAAGGAGAACTTCTGAGCCACACGGGTGAAAAACTCGTTTGTTTGACGGCAGATTATCTGAAGGCAACTGAGGGCTGTGAAGCTATGTGGCAACCTGTTCCACAGGAAGTGAGCGTCTACGCTGCTCCTGCTCTGATAAAGCATGAGGTCCTTTTCGGGACAGTTCAAAGTTTGACCCTCTTTGTCCCCACGTTACTGTAAATCATTGTGGATCATAACAGTAAGTCATAATGACTGTAGATCTGTTGTATTATTTTGGGCTGCTCAAGTCCGGTTTTACTGTTACGAAAAGTAAATGCATTAAAATCAGGGTGTTTTCTGTTGGGGGGGAAAATTAGGTTCTACTTAAATATGATTTAAAATAATCTGTTTCTTATTGAATCTTTACACAGTATTTTTCCCTTTTAAAAAGCACTAAAAACATATTTAAATTTCCCATAATTTGCCTTTGGCGAAAAACTGTAAATATACAAATGAGCTCTGAACAAATGTCTGATATCAATTATCTAAGCTTTTGTCAGGTTTCCAGTTGAAGGAAACCAGCTTCCTGGTAACTGACATTTCCTTATTATCTGTCATTTTGTCAGTGTTTCCTTAACAGAAGACATGAAGGTAAACCAGGAAAGAATTGTTTTCAGCGTAACATGAGGTAAATCTTTCCTAAGGATCCAAATTGAAATTGTTTGTCTTATGTCATGTTTTTGTAAGATTTCCTCTTGTTTACTTCCAACTACTCTGGAACAATAAAAAAAAATAAATAAATATGGAATTAATGTGAGTATTCATTTATTTTATTGACAAAACAGCTTGGAGAGCCACAACATGAAAAAGATGAAACCTCGTAACATTCGGGTGTGTTTCCAATCGGCATCCACTGACGCCACCTTCTTAAAGGTTTTTTTATCTTTATTTGCGTGGATCAGCTTTATTCTCATACAAAAACAGAGGCCAAACGAAACTACAGTAATCTGAGTTAAGACCAGACGGCGGCTCAGTGAGGGCTGGCCGGCCGGTTCTCGTACGACGGCGAGGCATCGGAAACACGACAGAAATAGAAATTAAGTTGCTCAATGACAACAGAACAATGTCTGGAGTGGCGCAGCCATCGGGGGCCGCGCCCTTTTCCCCCCCGGGCCGGCGCCGCCTCAGGGCGCGCCGCTGGCGGTCTTCTGGATCTGCTCTTTGAGAATGAGGATGCTCTGCCGCTGCTCCGGGGGCAGCATGGCGATCTGTTCCGGGGTCAGCTGCAGCACCTGCATGATCAGGGCGGCCTGGGGAGGGACAGGAAATAAAAAATTACATAATGCATACCGGTAAATTATTTTGTCCCTTCAAAGGAAGAAAAAGGACGGCAGCTTGTTGCGATTATTTGTTGTAGACGTCTGATACAAAAGAGGAGAGCGTGCGACTTCACCTTCTCCTGGTCCTGCGTGGACACCTGAGTCTGCCCGGGGCTGAAGCCCCCCCCCGACGGGGCAACGCCAGAAATGCCCGGACCCTACAGGACAAAAGACAGCGAGCTCTGACTGGGATCAAGAAATTCTCTCCCTTTTTTAAAGCAAGCAAATTCCACGTAATAAAACTGCCCTCACCAAACACATTAAAGGTCATAAATCATAAGTCTGAGTAAGAAGTCATGAGCCGAATTTTAAGGACTAAAGTCGAGTGTAGGAAAATACGGGGGAGGCAGATGTTTACCGCTCTTGCGGGTGGGGGGGCGTTGGGCCCCATGCCGTGTGGGACGGGGCCCTGCATCGGCGCTGCCATGGGAACCCTCTGACCGGTCACCGGCCCGCGGGCGTCCATGGCTCTGGGGTCGCGGCCTGAGGAGGGAAACCAACCGCACTGCTCTGACACCCAACGGAGGAGGACTGTGGGGGGCGGCACACGGCCTGACCGCAAGACGGCGGCTTTCCAGAGAATCTAAGTACCTCTGGTTTCCATAGGGGGTCCGCGCGGCTCCATCATGGGGGGCGCTCTCGGGTCCACCATCATGTTTCTGGGCTCGCCCATCGGCGGGCCACGCATGTCCATCGGAGGCCCCCTCATATCGGGCGGGGGTCCGCCTCCCATCGGCTGCATGTGTACAGGGGGGGCTTGGTGGGGAGGCGGAGCTGCCATGTAGGGCCGGCTGAACACACACACACAGACACACAGAAACAGAGCCTTACATCTTCATCAGACTAATCTGCTAGCTCCAGATTTGGAGGGTTTTGGTTTAAAATCAGCAGCTCCTCTCCAGGAAACGCGTCCCCCTTTTAGCTTTTATTGCTCACGGTTTCTGTCATCCAGCGTTTTAACAGCATTTCGGACCATCACGCTTTCAAAACAGGCCAGACTGGGGGCCGTTTTGGCACTCCCTGGAATCCTGGCCTCTGTGGAGTTACGCATTAAAGCCGCACCTGCTCGGCTAAAGCAGGTGAGGGCCTTACTTGGGGTCGATGACCTCTCCGGTGACCGACAGCAGGGTGCCTCCTCTGGGGTCGTTGGGACCGTCTCCCAGCAGCCCTCTGGGGGGGATACCACCTGGTCCTGGGAAGAGGAATCCCACGTTATCAGAACATACACACACACACACACACACACACACACACACACACACACACACACACACACACACACACACACACACACACAAACACATACACACACACACACACAAAACGACTCACAGGCCAGAAAACAAACCTAATCTATCAAAGCTGGTGGCAGCTCTAAAATTCCAGGCTGACGCAGACACACAAAAGGTGTGGCTGCTGGATTAATATTTCAGCGGACAGAGTTGTTTTGGAACTTACTGAACTCGCCGAGGACACGCCCAAATAAACGAACAGAGCTGACAACCTGCACGTCCAAAGCAGCATGCAGCTTGTGGGTACTAAAATGGCTTTTTTTGTTTGGTTGATGATTTATGTCTGAACAGGCATTAAGTGGCATCACAAAATAAAAGAAAAAACAGCCGATATCCGCAGAAAAAACTTTTAAAAATATTTTTAGAGGAGAGTCGGGTTCAAAACATAAGCTCATGTATAGAAATAAGGGGGCGAATGAACAATTTTACAAGTAATGTGGATTCATGTTTAACCCTCAAACGTTCCAGGTTGTTTATGTTTCAACAGAAAAGAGGGAGATGAGTGACATGTAAGAATCTTCTCAATTCCATTTTTTTAAAGCGATTGTCTTGTCCAAAAAAACAAAACAAAAAAAGCCCCCGTCTGCTTTCCCCCGGAGTGTTTCCACCGGCTCTGTGAGGCTGAATCGCCACCCCTCAGACTCGCTGACCCAAATTCTCCACCAGAGCCATGGCAACAGCATCGTGGCTAAAAACAGAACATGTGGCCTCAGCATCCACCACAGCAGCGAGAGCCGAGCCGAGGATCTGCTGCGGGCCTCTTTCCGCCTCGCTGAAGGGAGAGACCCCTCCGTGGAGCGGGCCGGTGGGATGGAGGCTTTCAGGGGAAACGCGGAAATCTGCAGGAAGGCTCTCGGACATCCGTCTCTCTACCAGGTTTGTCACATTGGGCCTCTGAGTTTTACACCTAAAGCCGTTTTGCGGCTCATGGTTTTTCCCTCTCTCAAACAAACTAAAATGTCCTTGTTGGAATTTTTATTTGTTTTAAACCTAAAGCTGGTTTAACCAGAGACTTATCTTTTATGGGTTTTTTGTTGGATGCGGATTACAATCAAAATGTTTCATCTTCCCGTGCTTCTTTCAATCACAGATTACATTTACGTCCAAATTATAGAGGAGTTAATCCTCCAAGTTCTCACTACTCAGCCACTGAAATATGCAGGTAAACCAAATCAGCTCACCTAAAACCGGTAAAAAAAAAATAACACAAAGCAGAAAAACTCTCCTCCACCTCTCTGGTGACTTTTTGCTGACCTTTAGCTGTTGCTATGGAGTGACAATCTGGACACAAACAGGCTGGATGGCGACTGTATGGACGGAGTGTGTGATGGGGAGCGGCTCAAACATGCATTAAAAAAATACAAATCTGAAAATCCAAGACGAGCGCCACATCTGGGTGGGGGGGGGTGTGACCGGATGAGGGGAGAACTGAACTGATGGGAGGACAGCGGTACCTTGAGGCCGCTCGATGGCAGCTGGACCGGCCGATCCTGTGGGGGAATGCTGGAGGTTTCCTGAGCCAGCATTAAAGTGAGAAGAACAGGAGACACAAGACTCAAGAGAGCGGAGCAGCATTTGGGGCGCTAATGAAATCACCGCATGCACGCAGGGCTCAGGGAGGGAGGGGGAGGGGGGGGCTTTCAAAAAGGGAAGAGCGGTGCAACACAGAGAACACGTCGTCTGAACCTTATTCACGATACAAGTCTAAAAGGGTTTTCCGGGGATAGTCACTAAAGGCTCTACTGACACCTAGTGACATGTTCAGGAAGTATTTGGACCCCTTTGTCTTTACCGAGCTTTACTGCCTCGTGGATTCGATTTTAAGCCGCTTTTCCTTTCAGCAATTACCACAACAAAAAGGAAGTATTTCTGAAGGCAGTTAAGAGCAAAAAAAAGCTCTAATCGAGTCCATTTTCCAGACATTTGAACAGACTCCCAGCTTTTTTCCTCTCACCCCCTTCGGGGGACTCTCTTTCGGTTTTAAAACTTTAACAAATGGGGGCATAAAGGGGCCATCTGGCCGTCCTGCGGTGGATCTGCTGCTGCGTTCGGGGTCTCTCCGTTTCGGCGGAGCTTCAGCTGTCGGACAGATGGCCCCGCCTCGGTAAGGTCGGCTCGGTCGGCGGCGTGAGCGCGGCGTGACGCCGTCGCCCGGGCGCCGTCGCCCGGGCGCCGCAGTGGCTGAATTTTCAAATTCATAATGGAGGCCATATTCTGTTCAAGAGCTGGATGAAGAGGACTCTCCGTCCATCTTAAAGAGCCACAGAACGCACTTCAGCCTCGGAGGCGACGGCCCTCCTGCATCACTTTGGGCTGAGTAATGCCGCTGCATGGATTGCCATGGTAACGCTGGATGAATTTGTAACAAAGCTAAGCTGATAATACAGCTTAATGACGGTAGGCTTCTTCCAGATTAGCCTATAATCAAAACTAAAACTGCATGTTCTCCATTCCTTTTCAACATTCCTAAAATCATCGGATCATCTCTTAATGACTGTATATTAATTAATAGAAAATTAAAGTTAAATGATATTGAAACGAGGGGTCTGAATACTTTGAATCCACTGCAGGAAATGCTGAACATTTTTTGCCGTCATCTATCTGCTAACTGATGGAACCATAAGGATCGGAAACGCTGCTCTAAAAAACACTGAAACGGACCCGGAAACGTGCACAGTCAGCTAAACGCCTCACATCGAAAAAACAAAAGGGAGCGGCGAGTACCTGGAGGTCCGACCGGTCCCTGCACCGGCCCGGGCACGGGCCCGGGTCCCGGCACGACCCCCATGCTGGCGGGCTGCATCATCTGGGGCGCTCCGTTGACGTGCATGCCGGGCTGATGGGGACACAAAGCAAACACTTTTCTCTCCTCCTCTTGTCTGGAAGCTCGATGGATACAGTTAATGCGACTCTGAGCATCTAGGATGCAGTTCTTACATTAACTTTAACGTTTACTGGGGGGGGGGAAAAAAAAAGAAAATTTACAGGAAAATCAAATGATAAACATAAACCCTGCAGCTCATTTGTGGGGGCTCAATCCTAATTGGGGGGCATTTTAATCACATTAAGCCCGCTGGAAGGATAATCAATGAAAAATCAATGAAAATCTTACTTATTGTAGTTGGCCTGACACAGCAGTGCTCTAATTAGAGGAGAACATCTTTGGATCCCCCCCCCTCTGCACCGATCAGTATTAATATCAGAGGCTGCTTTTTTCTGGTAGATTCACAGTAAACAGGATGTGGAATCCTGACCCAGATGGGCGGATTAAGTTTATCGATAAATGTAATAGTTCCGTTTGGCCCTTTCTGTGCTCCGTTTTCCATTCATTTACTTTTTAATTGATTTAGATTTTGTTTTGCTCTCACGCAGCTGAAACAGCTTCGCATCAACCCAAAGGCTAACGTAGGAGAATGAAGCCCGAGTGTTCATAGGATGGAGGTTCTTTCTTACCACCGGCTGAGGCTGGGACACCGGCACATTGGCCTGAACGGCAGCGGGATTGATGGGCGGTGCCCCTCCACCCTGACCGCCGGGAATCAGAGGCTGGACTGTAGACTGACGGTGGAGCATTTTCTGTCCAGGAAAAAAAAAAAAAAAAACACACACACACAAAACGTGTCTCAAATATGAAAACGTCTGCCTTTGTCCTGAAACGCAGGATTTTGTTCACAGCTTATGACCAATGTTGCGGTCAGTAAATGTCAGGATTTAACCCGTCTCTGCATTCTTACCAACGCTATCTCAGGGTCAACGATTCGCATGACCACCTGAGCCTGCAGCAGGGCGTAGGCCAGCTGGGGGTTCTGCAGCAGCATGTTCCTGGCCTCCTGCGGGCTGTTCTGGACGCACAGCTGGAGACAAACGCGGCCCAGATCAGAATCATCACACTGATATTGAACACATATAAACCTACACATCCATGACTAACTAACGGTGTAAACTGCTCTGCAGCTGTTAATGACAGGGAATGAAAAGGACCAGCAAGCAGCACCCCAGTAATTCTTGTTTCCCGTGACTATGGGAAACAGGCTCATCAAATAGCCCAGATCAACATGCCCCGGAGGTGGTTCCATTTACCAGCCAGGAGGAGGTCGCCCCGGCTCCCCAGTGCAGCTCACCTTCATCTGCTTCATCAGCTCGAACATCTGCTCAGGCGGCAGACTGGCTACGGCCCTGCTGATGGACTCCGGGGCCTCCTCCGGCTGAACACTATCCCCATAAGGAGACTCAATGATGGGGGCTCCGGTTCCCAAACCTTTCAGAGACAAATACGGATGTTGCTTTGCAGAAACACCTCTCACTCGATTTAAAATTAAAATAATAACAGAATACAGAAAAGCCAACAACAAATACTTACTTTTAAGTTCTTCTTTATTTTTCTCACTGGCTGCATTGTCCACTCTGAGCGCGCGGCCGCTGAACTCCCTCCCGTTCAGGTTCCGCATGGCACTGAGGGCCGTCTCCTGGTCCTGATACTCACAGAAGCCATATCCCTTTGGCTTCCCCGTCTCCCTGTCATACACTAACCTGAGAACACGAGGTCACATGACGTGAGCTGATGGATAAGAATATATATCTAGAATCAAAGGTAAAAGCGTTTGAGGACGTGAAAGCTTGTGTGTACCTGAAGCTGACAACCAGTCCGACCTCAGAGAAGATGTCTTTCAGCTGTTCCTCTGTGGCTTCATACGGAATGTTTCCCACTAAAATAGATATTACAGACCAATAAGACAGTAATACATGTATTATTAAGCGTTTGTTGCACATTTTCAGCTATGTTAACGTTTAGTTTTGTCCCTCGCTGTTTAGCTAACAACAGCACTAGCCGGACATGGACACTTGTTAGCTTTCACACATCAGCTGTTTCTTTATCGACTTATAATAAAGCCCTTGGAACTAAACAAACCCTGTGCTGGAAAGTAGTAAAAACACGCTTACCAAACACTGATCGTAATGACCGATCAACGGCTGGGTCTCTATTTGCGGCGGCGGCTGCGGCGGCAGCAACCGCAGCAGCGGTAGCTACGTTCGCCATTTTGGGGACAGAAATCAATGCAACACCCGGATATCAGATAAAGACAACATCCGTTTTTGGAAAGGAGGACCACGCTCAAACTACACCGACATCTCATTATCTTCCTGTATTTCACGCTTATCAACTTATGAATTTAATTGAATTAACTTGCAATGAGCAATAAATTTGTAAAGAAATGGGAACTGCAGCAAGAAAATGACCAACAGAGACTGACAGAAAACAGGTGTTAAACTGACTGTAGGGTTCCGTTTCCATCACAGCGTAAAACACGACTGCTGCCTAGAGTTGTGCGTGCATACTTTAGACGTTACGGTATTCACAGTAAAGTGCAGTTTTAAGTGTGGGATTCCTCTGGGTCACATTCCCCAGTATCAGTAAAAACTGTCTCAGTTTGATCCCTGTTGTAAGTAATATTTGTGGTATGCCAATTCAAAGTCCCTTCTACAGGGCTATCATATATTTTTTTAAGAATCTGTTTAACCAGATTTAAGCTTAAAAAGAAAGAACACTTTATGAGAGGGACCCTCAATCATTCTTAAGCCAATATTATTTTTATTTTTATTATTATTATTTTTTTTTCCGAGGGCATGTACTTCCTCAGTTTTCAAATAAAAACACTCTGTGTTCATGGATCAGTTTGAGAGGTGACCTCTGAAGTGACCCTCACAGTATCTCTGAATCTGATAGTGTTTTAAAATGAAAGACCCATTAATTGTGCAGTTTATTCTACCACAGACAAGTCTTAGTTTAGACAGCAAGTCTACAGAGGAAACAAAAAGTCTTAGCTCAATTTGGTAGTCAGAGTCTTATCACACAATTCTTACTTAGGGTGCTGTACAAAGCAAACTACTTGTGTCATATATTGATTTTGCTGGCACGTACACCTGACTGTGACACTTGACTATATATATAGTTTGTCTAATTTTCAATATAAAAAACTAATACCGTAATACTCACTGTGTAAGCGCACATAAAACTAGGCGACGGTTGGACACGCCGCAGAACAAAACAAAACAAAACAAAACAAAACATGGAAGGTTAAAAAGATTATTTGAGTTAAAGCACATCAGTTGATGAGACTCTCCAGTTTTTGTACAACGGAAGATTTGGTGAGTATGTTTCAACATTCATATCTGCTCTTAAAAAGTGTCTCAGTTGACTAAAAGTGCTGTTGGTAATATCAGGAGACATAAGTCATATCCTTAAAAGGAATTATGTGAATGTATAGATTACTGCAAAGACATTGACCCACGTTTGCTCTCAGGCTGCAGAGACTTTTAAACCTGAGTTAAATAGGTTGACCTGTACACTGCCAGGGGTGACTATCCTCTTTAATTATTAGATATTAATTCAGTTACAGGTGAAAATAGGTAATATAAGAACAAAACACAATCGACCAAATGTACAGCAGAACGTAATCTCAAAGGGGACTTTACAAACAGAAACCAAGCAATTCCTGTTCAGGAAGCGTTTTGGC
The DNA here is from genome assembly GCA_013363375.1 of Menidia beryllina. Lineage (NCBI taxonomy): Eukaryota > Metazoa > Chordata > Actinopteri > Atheriniformes > Atherinopsidae > Menidia > Menidia beryllina. The sequence goes on along the minus strand of JABUIW010000031.1, from coordinate 5,145,283 downwards.
AGCCAGTAAGAAAAAGCTCAGTTTTAAGAGGCTGGGGTGTCTGGCAGAACCAGGCTCAGAAAGGGCAGCCATCTGTTTTAAACAGGGACTGGCAAGTTTATATTTAAAAAAAAAAAAGGACAGCAAGAGAGAGACTGAAAAGCACAATAAGATGAAGATACCACGGCAGGTCGGTGACGTAACAGCAGGCGAGTTCAGGGTCACTGGGACAGTCCTAACTATAAGCTGTTGCAGGGTAAAGCCTAAAACCTCATCTTAAAAGCAGAGAGGGGTTAAAAATATACAGAATGAAAACACCCAACAATGGTTTGTGTTAGTATTGTCATGAGTGGTGGAGCTGATTTTAGTATTTTTTCCGGCTTTATCTGAGAATGTGTAGAAGCATAGATTGCTTTAATCATTTGCTTGTCTGAGTTTGATTGCGATATTTTCATTTTAGTTGCATTAATATTAGTGTCTGTGTTATTCCGATGTTCACTTTAGCCCATAACACAGACCCTGAGTGCGGAAATGATGAATAGTTGAGTGTGTTTGATTAATGACAGGTTACATGATTTTATTCAGGATTCAGTAGGTTAATGTATGCTTTGCTCTCATCTCTTAATTGTCTGCTCCAAAACCTCTCAGGATGAAAATACAAAGGAAATCTTTACATTTAAATGATTGAGATGCTGTAATGAGAACAGCCGTGTTTGTTGTTTTAATGCATCAGATCTCATGTCCTGACCGATTTGAATGACAGTCATTTCCCTGTGTCCATGATTTTATTAATAAATGACGTACCACGGGCTGCAGATTTAAGACAGGTGGAAATGCATATGGAGAACAATCTTTGTGACCCCATTCAATACAAACAGGGGAGGAACAAATATTGAACAAGAATTTGAATTGGTCAGTGTAAGTGACCCATTTCAACAAATTTACCAAAAAATAGGCTGAGGAACAGCAGAAAGTGACCTTTTTTTTTCTTGAATAGGTTGCGGTGATGTTGAATTAGATTAGTTCTATTGAACTGAAAATGCAATATTCCCACATTTTAGTTGAAATTCATTCCAGTTTAAAACCTTGAACAGATATAACTAAACATTAACAAATAAAAAAAATGACAATGTAATTTTCAATTTATATTCAATAGTTACTTTAGAGACAGTGCTTTTTGCAAAAATAATATATATTATATTCATTTTCAAAACTATCTAGCAGTGGATTTCTTTTGACTTTTGTTTTTAGAATTGTTGTTTTAGAAATGGGAAGAGTTTATCGTCCGAAAAGAGAAACATGGTTCCACTGGGGCTCGAACCCAGGACCTTCTGCGTGTAAAGCAGACGTGATAACCGCTACACTATGGAACCTGGTTCCTTTTCCCCTAGCTACGTGCGTTTATAACAGCTACCAAAGTGCCGTCCGCCAGCGCTCTGGGGTCGGTGGCGATGTAAAATGACTGCGCCGACCGTCCTCGGATATTTACGGCGCAGTCCTGTCTCGTCCTCTGTTTGCCGCTTGCCAGCGCGGAGTTTTAGCGTCCCCTGCCAGCGGAGAGTGGAGCCCTCCCGGGTCGGCTTGCTTCGGTCGCTGTTTACGTCTGAAGGTAGCTAACATCTGACACCCCGCGAACTGGGGACGGCGGCTGTTTGTCCCCCTTTCGGGCTCTGAAGTCACGGCGAGTGATGCTCGGCGTTTGGGCCGGTTTTGTTCTTGTTCCCAGCTAGCGTTGGAAGTTACCATTTCAAAAACGGAAAAAAGGGGGCACAATTGTTGCATCTCATCTCGGCACGTCGCCCTAATTATAAAATATCTCCCCCTGCACGGTGGAATAACTCCGAAAGCGAGAGGCACGGTTCTCACATTTGACATCAAAGTTTCAGGTGGCAGCATTTTTTCAGAGTACTCCGGTTGTTCACGGTTAATATGTATTTTACAGCAGACGTACGGCACACCGGGAAGGTTTGAGCCTTCCCCATCTCTGGGTGTGTGTGACATTTGGAGAAACAGCAGCCATTTGACCTGCTCCGTGTCCGTGTGAGGCCTCTGGTATTGCACCAGCCCGGCAGCTCCACCACGGAGGGTTTCTGGGACCTAACAGAGGAAATGTGTTCCTCCTGGCTCAAGTAATTCTCTTGTCTTGCTCCTGTGTTTTCCTTGTGTGAGTTTTTCTGCTCTTGTCACTGCATTACAGTTCAGAGTAGACTTTTTAGGCCATTGAGAGTTTTTGTGTCATCTGGTATGAGACCTTTTTCCGCCTTTTGAATAACAGATTCAGGTGTTTCTTTTTGGCGGCTTTCTCAAAAAGCGCCTGTCCGTGGTGTAATTCGCCCATTGCTTTTGGCCTTTTCGACTCCAGCTCCTGGAGAGCAGCAGCGGACACGTTTCTCAATACGTTTACCAACTTTTGTATTTCCTGCTTTTACTTTTTTGAAATAACAATGAGGAGAAAGAAAACTGAACTGATTCTGTGTACACAGCAAGCCCTGCTTTACCTTAAACTGTCGGTTTAAGGATATTTTGTCATTCTGAAATGCGTCCATCTGCAAACATCTGAGGGATATGTTTTATTTTTTATCCCTACAGTGTGTAACCTCTTATACGTGTGGTAGCAACTCCAGGTCGAGGCAAGAAGTGCCGTCCGGGACAGTATTGTGGCTTTGTTAACAGAACAGTTTAGCCTTAGCTGCGGTTGTTGTTTTTTTAACCCTACCTCGATGCTTTTGATTTCTAACCAAGTGATGCAACCGGGGCAACTAGCAAAATGGTGGGTGAAGGTTGAATTTCACACAGAATGTTTTATTATCGTGGAGGTTTATTTTTCTGTTTGAAAAAGGCAACTTCCTGTCCATCTCAGCTTTCTCCACAAGCACATTTATTGGTTGATGGCTTAACAAAGTGTCATTGGAAGCAGTGTCCATTATAGACACACAGAGTTGAGATAAACTTCGCTCTCTATGTGCGTGTGTGTGTGTGTGTGTCGCCATGTTCTGGTAAAGGCTTTGGTTTGCTGTGTTTCTTTAACAGTGTTGTCCCATCAGGAACTGCGCCTCTCTTCAGGAGCAGGTATCATCACTCAGCATTCAGTCCCTCCCAGCTGGTTTTCAGAATAGTTTCTTAATAACTGCGAGCATTGGTTTGTAAGTCAGCTTTTTGTTTCAGTTTCTGTGAAAGAAGAAGCATCTCTTTACACCAACTGCCAGCATTGATTATCACTGGCTGGCCCGTGTGGAGCCCCGTAACAGAGTTAGCGAGATAGCACGCACACGGGGCCGACGATTGATATCAAGCAGTAGCTTCTTTATGTGGTAGATATCAGGAGTTTAGTTTTTTTATTGTTCAAAGAGTTTCCACTGACGCTGGAGGAGTTGTGAAAGAAATTGAGTCCATTTCTGCTGCTTCAGCTTCCAGCTGAGGCTAAAGAACAGGATGGATGTCATCCAGCTTGTCTGTTCCTCAATGGTTCTGATGGGTGTTTGTAATAAGTAGACGTAATTTCAAGGAAAAAAACGCTCATACAAAATTTAGGATGGTTCGAGAGAAGTCTAGAAATAAATGTTAGATGGAAAAGAAGCGCAGTGGGATGCAATTCATACAATACACATAATACAAATACAAAAACAACCGAAAGATTACAAAGTGTGCAGAGCGGGAGTGGAATTATTGGAGCAGATACGTCATGAATTGCTTTTGTCCTCAAATATGTGTTTTTTCTAGGCACATCTAAAACAGATTCAGGATTCAGATTCAGTGTTGGCTGCAAATGAAACCTCTTTATGACCCAAACAAAAGAAAAGGAGAGAGCAGGAGGATCAGAGGAGGGTAAGAGCACAGTGGGCAGATGGGGCTCCGTGAGAGCTGAGCAGGTGAGGAGGAGGAATCTGTCAGATCAGAGCCCCACCAGCCCTTTCTCTCATCTGCGCCCTCAGACTTGGGCCTCGCAGAAAAAAGGCCCTTTCTTTGTTTGAATCTTCCCTCGCTGGACGATGGACGCACTGTGTGAGGGCAGGGGTCCCCCAGAGGTCCGGCGCTGGGGCGCACCCCTCCCTATGTTCGGTTTCTGCTGCCTCTAATCAACTCAAATCCACAAATCTGTACTCTCCCTCCAGCAGATTCCTGGTTTTAGAATTAGTGTCCAAGTAGAAAAGGCATCCGCTAAGTAACCGTAGCTTCAGATGCTTTTGTAATAAATAAGGTGAAAAGGTGAAATCTTGTGGCTTGGTTCAGCCTGCTGGTCGCTTTGAGGAGTTGGTTCACCCAGTAGGGGGCTCATACTAGATCACCTATCAGACTGAAGGGTCGCAATAGCCAGGTCAGGTGGTCAGGACACCTTTAAGGAGCCGGCACCGTTATGTGCTTAGTCCACGTCCCACCAGGAGGGGGCCCCTGGGCAGACCCGGGACCTGCTGGACAGCCTTTATCTCTAAGCTGGGTTGGGAGTGACTGGGTGGAGAGCTGGGGGGTAAGGCTGGACGGAGGGAGGTCTGCTATCTGTGCTCAGACTGTTACCTCCCTGAACAGAAAATGGACGGAATTACAATTTTGTTGCATCACAATTAGATTGAAATCACCAAGTTGCTCTGCTGCGTGCAGATCTAGTCCTCTCTGAGTCTGGCTCCGTGCTCAGTTTCCTGTCAGAGATGGGATCCATGAGGCTTTCCTTTGCACCGCTTCATTTGGTTGTTGTTTCTGAAGGTGCATTAGAGGGAACCCCCTTCCGAATAATGCCGTAAAGCTGTAAACTGGTATTTCTAAAGAAAGAATGTGGTGAGAATGTGAGCACCTCACGCATCCCTCAGGCCCCTGATCCAGAAACCAGTCAGAAATGGAGAACGGGATGCATCATTTAAGTGCAACGCAGCCGGAATTGGCCTCATCTTTCACAATTTGATGGCATTTCCTGTGATTGCCTGATTCTAAATCCCTGTCCGTCTCCTGGTGGTGCATCATGAGGACCTCTAACCACACTTTTTAAAGACAATAGATATTTGGAGGTCTCCTGATTGACTGTCACATGACTGTCTCATGCTGGCTTCCACATGCCTGTGCGTCCCCACTCAGACTGCTTGTTTGAGTGGTCTTTGTTCACTGTCTGCCGGTAAAACAGGTGCTGTTGGATCTCAACATAATCCAGCCATTTTCTTTTTGACCTTTGTTAGGGTCGTCTGCTTTGAGCTACCAGAGCGGATAGCTTCACTTTTTTTAGCACTCTTTAGTGTGTTTGTGTGTACCGAGTTACTAAAAAAAAAGCTTTTCTTTTTTACTTATTTCCTATTTCTATGTTTCACTGATGAGTGTCTCAGTTTGGTATCTAGTAAAACTGTGTTTTTTTCTTTACTGTTGCTTCTCAAATGATGGAACTGTTTGCATCCACTCACGGTTTAAGACTACGTTTGATCAGAGATTCTCAATGTTTGAGATTGAAAGAACAACACGTGTGCGCAGAGTACAGAGTCTGGTGAAAAGAATGATGTGTAGGCCCATTATTTTATACTGATCTGACCCCTCAGGATAACTTTATTTGGAATATCTTACCTGCGGGGGGCATTGTGTGTCCAGGTTTGTGTTTCCAGCCCGTTTAGGGTCTTTAACTGAGGGCGAGAGAATAGTGGACAGTAACCTGTGGAAGGATCTTTGGATCCAGGTTGTTTGTGTGGTGAAAAACAGCTTAATGTGAGTTAATGTGCGGGGAAGCCTGAGAGATGTCAGCCACCACGTTTTAGAGCCCAGTCGCGTGAAGACGCCGGCAACACTACGCAGACGTAGCGGGTTCTTTAGAAAATTCAGACTTTCTGCCTGTAGACAGAAGGTCCTGTGTGTGGATGCAGCCCAGTAGTTTCACTTTCTGCTGCTTTATGGGGTTTTTGCTGTAAAACACCATAGAACAAACACACATCTGACACACATTCGCCCTGTTCCCTCTGGGTTTATTGGATACTTAATGTTAAAAAAAAGAAGAAGATAAAAGCAAATGGGGTTAACGTTTCCATTGGTGAAAGCTTTGTGTTGCAGAATGAGTCTGGATGTCTCTGCAACCCAGAATGAAACAGAGATAAGAGTTTAATTCCTGTCACACAGCAGAGGCAAACAACTCCGAGACGAGCAGTCTGTTTCAGCATCGCACCACGAAACGTCCCGTTCAAACCCCCAAACTGTCTCAACAAATCGTTAACTTCACTCCTCACTCGCATTGATGCAACTGTTGAATGAGAGTCCAAACAATTCTTGGCGGGTTCCGCTCACGGGGTTACCGGGACCTCTGGACGCCTCGGGGACGCGGCTCCTCGGAGCCGGTCCGGGACGACCGAGTCCGACCGGGGGCCGTTAAAGACCCCAGCCCCCACGGAGAGTCCCCGCGTCCGTCTGTTGTTCACCTGTGGGGCCTCGCCCGGCGCTAGGACCCAGGGTGCGCGATTTTCATCTCCAGCTGCTGCAGACCGAAAACTGGCAATAAGGGAAGATCGCGAGGACAAGCCAAAATTGCTCACTGAATTCATTCTGCCTCCAAATCGCACCCGTGGCCCCCTCGCCGAAGCCTCCGCGCAGACAACAATAGCTTGTTGCGCCGTGTGCGGGCTCCGGGGCTGTCGACGGGGCTCGGAGCGCAAGGTAAGACGGCGCAATGCCATGCGATCCCTAATAACAAAGGCGTTACGGGCGAGCGGGGGGCATTAAAGGGGGCATTGCACAACGCGATTGAGGGCGAGTGAAACTCTGCCAAACTTTGACCTGGATCGTCGGCGGCTCCCGCCGCGCGGCCGGCGTTCGGCCGGAGCCGCCGGGGGGGTTTTACGGGGTCCGGCTGCTATCCCGCGGCTTTGTACGCGGGATCGTGTCACATGCACGGGCGGCCAAGTTGTGTCGCGGTGACATCTGCGTAAAGCCGGTGCCCGTGCGCGCCCGGGTCGGGGCTGAAATCCGGAGCCGCGGCCACGGAAGCTCCGACGCCGTAAACGCCATTAACCTGGAGGAGGACATCACTCCTGACGGTTCCTGTGGTCGGCTGCCGTCAGCCTCCTCCTCCGCTGTAGAATAATTCATCACTTGTAACAAGATGGAAGGATTTAGCTCTCGGTTTGCACCCAGACTTCCTTCCTCCCCC
>JABUIW010000031.1:5119271-5138099 GCA_013363375.1 Menidia beryllina | reverse complement strand
TCGACATTACTGACCAGGTGAAGCTCCAACTTCGACGGGACATCCTCGTCGCCGTGCAGCATGGCGGCCTAAATAGGGTCGATAATCTCCGATATGACTCACAGTCAGATGTCCATGCGTGCCCACTTTGAGGTCGACACACTTACAACAAAAACAAATCCTCGCGGAGAGGAAAGACAGCCAGGCCCTGGAAATAAACAGCGAGCCTTCATCCGCGCTACGGCTGTTGTCACAGTGCATGTGCGGAACGCCACATCCCTGCTCCCGGTCTCCCACAACACCGAACAAGTGTGTTGTTCAAACCCCCCCACCCCACACACACACACCGGTCCAGACTCCCGACGCTGAGCCGTGCTCCGGCCGGGCTGCCCCGGGTCCCCGCCGGGATGGCTGAGGTCTCCGGGTTGCCCCCCACTCAGACACAATGAGACGTGTCAGCTGCCCACTTTGTGACACTCCGCGTGCGCGCCCCCGCGGCGTCCTCCTTTCTGTCGGTCGGCGTTTTTCTGTTTTCTGTTCCCACCCCCCCTTCGGCTACGCGATTTCCCATTTGGCCCGTCCGACAGCGTTTTGTTTTTGTTTTTTTTTGGCCGCCCGTGCGCAGCCATTACGGGTCGAGCGGCGGGGGGGGGGCACGTTCGAAAATCTCGCGCTGCGATCCCCTCCGCCGCGGCGGAGCAGCGAAGTAGTTTGGGCCGGATGAGCGGGATGGTCGCCCTTCGCCCGTGCACGGCCGCGTGCGACCCCAGCCGTCCACGCGAGCACGTCCGCCGGGCCGCGCAGACGGGCATTTCCTCCCCCCCAAAAAGTAGCGAGCGCGTGGGCCTGCGGGGGCAGCTGCCCGCGCGAGCAGCAGGCCTGCCCCGCTGTCGGGACGCAGGTAAGACAAGTGGCCTAATTCCAGCGCGGTAACCGGCGCTGCTTAGCGGCGCTGCCAGGACCTGATTACGGAGGCAGGAGGCTAAAAGCCCCGCGGCTGCCTGCCCGCCTTCCGAGGGAGAACCGGGCAGAGCACGCAGCTCCTCAGACTCGTTTCCAACTTTAGTTTTCCCTACGTGCGGCTGGAAGTGGCAGATTCTGGTCTGCTGTCACCTGGTGAAACGGGCAGCTGGTCCAAGCCCCCCCCCCCCATCTGGATCAACATGTGCAAACTCTGAAAACTACCTACTGTTCATTTCAGTCCAAAGTTACAAAGGGGGAGGCCACACTGGTCAGCTGGTGGTCATCCTGAGGGTTGTTAGTGAGGAGGGATCCCTGCCATCCATGCTCAGATACTTCCTGCTTTAGGAATGCTTGGATTGTTTTCAGTAGGCGGGAGTCTGTTGTCCTTTTTAACCAGTATTGGTCTTTAACTGGATTAGTTTTGGGTACAAATGTGCCTTAAAGAAAAATCAGGGCTAAGATTACAATACAAAACCCACTCAGTATGTGTTTCTATACATACGTGTGTGTGTGTGTGTGTGTGTGTGTGTGTAAAACCTCCCTGTTGAAATCCTTGTGTGTGCATCCAATGAAAACCTGAACCGACCTGACGGTAACAGGAAATGTGGTTTTGACACAGGGCTGCAGCGGGTGAAGGCCAGGGGAGCTTAAGGTGTCAGCAGAGGGAAGGGGTCCACCTGTGTGCATGTGTTCAGTACAAATGAATATCAGAAGCTTTGGTTAATGTGGCCGAGGCCTGCCACAGGTCCGATGAATCCATCCGGCTCAGATTCGCAGGGTTTCCATTCATTTGAGTTCATTTCCGGATCTTTGAGGCACTGAGAGCTGAAAGACAACTACCTAAAGCCTGTGTCACCGTGTTAAGCCCGGGTAAATGCATTGTCTCTGGACTATAGGAGCTGATCTCAGATCGTTAAAATGTGGGTTTGTCTGATTTAGAAAACAAGTTCTTTTCAGATCCAGCTGAGCGAGTCTCCGCCTGATATAATATCAGCCATCAATGTGAGAAACAGCCCAAAGATACAAAGGTTGTTCCTGAGTCCATGTGTTTGTTTTTTCCAGTGAAAAAACTAAGAATGACAAAGAACGGGATCACAACAATGGCCTGATTGTGCTCTACAGGCTCACTATATCACTTTGCCGAAGTGGTTTGGCAGCTCAGTTTATATTAACCAGAGAGGACGCAGATAACAAAAGTGTAAACCCACTAAAGAGACTTTTTCTCACTTCTCCAGCCAAACGCTCTGCTGCCGTCAGTGGAAGTGAGCTGCTGTGTGGGCCGGAGCCCAGTGGGCCGGGGAACTTAGACCCATGGCGCTCTCACAAAGGCTGGGGCTCTCTTGATGACAGCATCGAAATCTGTAGAAACCATCCCAACTTCCCCAGTCCGCCGGCAGCCGGGGGCCTGATCGAGCTTCCTCCTCTTAATTCTCAAGCAACAGAACCACTCTCTTCTTTTTGGTGTATTTCTGAAGAGCTGTGCAGCAGATATCACCCGCAGCTGATTGTGAGCTGACCTGCAAACTCTGACTCGCGTGCAGCCGCGAGCTGCCTCTTCTTTTTTCTTTTTTTCCCCCCTCTTCTCTAAAATACAGCGCAGTTTATGAGTTTGTTTCGGCGATAAGCCCTTTCAGTTTAGCGCACCGTTACACTCTTCGGTCGCGATCCCCCATTCCCCTTGAGCGGCTGGAGCTCGCGTTGCATGCCGGTACCTGCAGTCCCCACCCCTCCCAGCGTCTCCAGCGTCCAATGCTGGGCGTGGATTTCCGAGCACTACATCTCCCAGGCTGTCACGCGCACCCTGCTGCCCCTCTCCCTCCGCGCTCTCCCACCAGACTGGAGGCAGGAGATACGGAACGGACTGTCTTGACGACCCCCCCCCCCCCCCCCCCTCACTCCTCCCCTCCTCCTCCCTTCCTCCCGCCCCCCCGGACTTTTAGAACCGAAAACCGTCGAGATTAGTGGGCAGCCACGGACGGCCGAGGCGAAAGGCTGGACGCTGCCGCACCACGGCCGTGCACGCGCGTCGTTCACTCGCCATCTGGACGAGCGGGTTCGTAACTGTTTGTGTCATTAGACATCTTTCACCTCGCCCGCTGGTTAGCACGGGGACGGTTCAGTGTCTCAAACAGAGAGTAAAGGGAAGGGGGGCCCGGGAGGAGAGCGGCGGCTCGGCTCGGTGGGTCCGGGGGCTCGGCGGAATGCCTTTCAGCGCCGGAGTGCTTCCAGCCGGTCCCCCAATGGGCCGATAAGAGGGGCCGGAGCACTCCGCGTTAGACAAATAACACGAGCCCGCCTCAACATGTAACCCACCGGCCGGCAGCCGAGGACACCGGAGCTTAGCGGAGACTCCGCCAGGCGGGGAGCTGGACCCGAGCTGGAGGAGGAGGTGGAGGAGGAGGTGGTGGTCAGCGGAGTTGATATTGTTTGCTCCCTCCTCGGCTCTTTTTTAGTCCAGCGACACGAGCCCGTGGACTAAGTTGTGTCGCCCACCCTCTCGTGGTCCTTCCTCAGTCGGGCCACTTTTTGTTTTTTTGTTTTCCTTCTTCTGCCCGTAAGTCCACGCGCTTCACTTTGTGTTCATCAGCGGGGAAACGGACCGGTTGTCCGCCAAAGCCTCAGCTGTCCCGCTGTTTGCGGACCAAACGCCCCGGCGGAGGCGGCTCGGGACTTTCTGGTTGTTTCTCTCCGTCTCTGCGCGGCTTCGTGCTGCTGTTGACTCCCCGTATCAGACGGGGATGTGACATGTTACCACACTGTGACCCGGGCAGCCTAACGATGTGGTGGGGGTTGTGGTTTGTGTCTGTATTTGTGTGTGTGTGTGTGTGTGTGGGGGGGGGGGTCTCCTGTCACTTGCTGTTTTCCCCAAAACATTTGTCTTTCACCTCAAACGCCCCGTGCCTCTCGTCCCCGTGGTGTTCAGGCCGGGGGTGAGGGACCGGGACAGCCCGACCGGTCGCCGGTCTGCGGCCGGACCGGTCACCTGAGAGCCGGCTGCCTCCCTCCTCCTCCCCCCGCTCGCCATCTCCAGCCACCCGGAGCTCTCCGGGAGTTTTTCCATGCTGATGTTCTCAAAAAGAGAGCAGTGTGCTTTTTTCCGTGGTCCTATTGTGCACTTTTCGGATGCAACATCGGCTCGTTGGCGTGCGTGTGCGCGCGTGTGTTGTGTTTTCTATCCGCCGTGGGCAGGACAGCGAGCTGACCGGGTGGAAGTGCGCTCACAGCAGCGATGTGGTCTCTGCCTTCCAGGCTGTTTTTCTTTTACTGAAAGGTTTTATTTATTTATTTCGTTGTTGTCCAGGCTCCACTTTGTTTCGTCAGGGCCGAGCAGCCCACGGCGTGTGCGCGGACCGCCGCGTGCGTTTCTCCGGCCTAGATCAGACTTATGAATTCAAACGCCGCGGAGCACAAAGACGAAGCCCGGCCGGGGGCAGCTGCTGTCCGGCGGGGGCTCGCGGAGCCGCATCAGCGCGGGGGGGGGGGGGTCGGTGTGTCAGTCACCGTGGGCTTCATCCATCGCTGTGACTCAAAGGAGACGTGTTTCCACTCCCTCGAAGCTCTAACGTGGATTTCCCCCCTCCGTGGAGGTTCCGTTGAGCTGCAGCTGCGCTCACCTCTGCCTGCACGCCGAGGCTGTTCCAGCGGGGACGGCTCAGTTTGCTTTGGGATAACGAGGCCGTGCGATGTGCTTCCTGCTCTGAGCTGCTCATTTGATGGCTTTTGGTTTTGTATTAATCGGCTGATGAACTTCTGTCTCCAAACATCATTACATTTTCAGTTACAATTAGTCTGCAAATCCACAAGAATGACCAAATACTTGGAGTTTTCCTACCCCCCCCTCCCTGGGTGAGTCTGGAGCAGGCCTTGGGATCCCAGGGGTCAGAGGCCACCCAAATACAAGCTTCTGTTTACAGTGGCTGATAAAAGTCTGAGAAATCATGGGAGTAGAAGCTGAGGTTGTCAAAATGTGTTCTTTTATCCCACCCTTACTTTAAAAAATGTGATCTAGGTGGTAACCACTCATATTACCGGTAACAGTAAAACACTGTTATTTCTAATGCAGCCAAATCTTGCACACATTTCTGTTACAGTCAAATTGCTTTTTCTTTTGGTCCCTGAGAGGATACGTTCTAAGTTTATTTGATGGCGACTGTTACTTTGCTCCTTTCAGTGAGATTACATATAATGTAATCATAATGTTACTATTTATATTTCATTTACAGCTCATATTTCAGCAGAATTATCTGAAGATTTACTCCTTTTTTTAGCAGATCAGGTTAAATTTTATGCCAACAGCATATTTAGAAAAGGTTGGGTCAGTGGCCTCTTTACCGCTGTGTTTCATCCCCTTTTCCCTCCAAGTATTATGTGTTATGTTATGTGAAGTGTTAGGTCAGGCGTGGGTTAGTTGTGTTACACACCACCAGAATGAGGGTCCCTGGGCCGAATCGTGGCATTGTTTCCTTCTTTTTGCTGTTTCCAGGCTGGCAGGTGTGTGTTTGGGTTCTGGTGCGGCTGCGTTCACACCTTAAAAAACCGGTGTGTGGGCGCTTTTGAGTGGACGCGAGCGGTGACCAGTTTGTGCCTGTGTGCCCCCTGCGAGGGGGTGGTGGCCTCTCCGGGGTCAGCTCCACCTCTCGCCCAGGTGCAGGTGGGATAGGCTCCAGCCCCCCAAGAGATGTGGAGTGGGATTAAACAGGTGGAGAACGTGGATAGATGGCTGGTTTTGCTTCAGTAAACAATGTTTTTGCTTAAAGGACGACACAGAAGCAAGTTGACAGGCAGGTTTCCTCTGAGTTAGCCGGCTAAACGAAACCTTCTCTGAGATGACTGCAGCACTCGGGATGTTTCGTTGGTAACTTGGGCTTTCTTTACAAGCTCTGTCCACTTCGTTGCAAAAAGCTCTAAACGTTTTTGCCTCTTTATGCCTTCATTAAGAAAAAGAGCAGGTTGTCTCTCTGGACAGGAGTATTCATGAATTTTACTACAGAAACTATTTAAACGGGATGGGGGATTGTAAAATTGTTAGTTTCAGAGCAGGGTGGTAATATCTGCTGTTTCAAACTAAGTTCACGAGCTTCATGCTGAAGGAAGACAGGGTTCTGACACTGTACCATTAAAATCACCTCAGTCTCAGACCAAATCAGGCAGAAGTCATCCGTCCGTTGCCCGAGTGCCCACAGAGAACATACAGACTCCCACAGACAGCCTGGGGATTTGAACCAGGAACCTTCTTGCTGTGGGGCGAAGGTGCGAACCACCGCAGCAGCGCATGGCGCAAACAGAAATCAGCTTTATTTAGTCAGCATCACCGACACAGTGACTGACCTGGGGGATGCAGAACAGATTGTTGGCTATTTGGGACCGAATGCGAAAAGCTAGATCGCCTGTTCTGGTTCACCCATTGAAAACACGCCGTCCGTGGTCATGTGACACACAGGCTTGTTTTACTGTAACAACGGAGCCTCTTCGGTGGCTAACCAGCAGGTCGAGCAGACACAGACTGATTTCCATCCTGAAAAGGTGCTGCACTGTGATTAAACTATGTTTTTTTCAACTGGTAACATGGGAAACATTCCTCTCCGGTGGAGCTTTATGTTGTAGTCGCATCCACACATAGGGAGTAAGGCTCTGGTCCTCAGATGATCCGGGGTCCGTCCACTTCAGCTCTGTTCCTGTCGGCGTGAAGGTCACAGGCTTTCAGCTTTGTCTTTGTCCCTTGTGCACAAAGATTTCTCTCAATTTGTCCTTTTAATGTTTGGCACCAAAGGTAATGGAATAAATATTTTCACCCACTTAGGAATGAGCAAATATTAGTTATTAAATTAGTTAAAGCTCCAAGCTACAACATTTATTGTTTCAGAGGCTACGCACTTCAAACACAAGTACTCAAAGTTATGATTAGGAAGTGTGAAGAATCCTTTAAATGCACTCTTGAGATTTATTTTTGTTATTGAAGGCATAATTGTCATCTCAGGAAAAAGCATCTTTAATGAATTACTACCTTTCTAAACACACTTTTTTTTATACGGTTTAATTTAGTCTGAGTTGAGTTTGTTTGTAGGACTGCTGTAGCAGGAAGATTTTAGGTTTTCGAACATTAGTGATTCTAGATAAGAGGGTCTGGTTTCTGGGTTGATCCTCGACCGATGAGCAGGTGGATCAACACAAAAAAATGTCCTCTCAGTTTCTCTGCAGAAACCGAAACGTCTTCTTTTTCAGCACGTAGTTAGTGTGGGGCAACAAAAGACTCCATAAGTTATGTTTTAATGGTCGTATTTTCATTTCAGAACAGAGAACGGCAAACGTTGTCCACAATGTAAAATTCTTTCTTTTTTCCCTGCAGCAGATCGGTGTATTTCAAACAAAGCGCCGTCTTGATTGGCTCAGCTACCGTCTGAGGCATGTTGTGCTAAAGAAACACCTATGCAGGTAATTATTTCTTTAGTTTTTTTGTTTTCATGGATGGCCTGATCACACGATTCTGTCCTCTCACCCGTTTGCTCACACGGTTGTGATTCTCTCCCGTTACTCAGGTGGATTCTACACTAATGAATGTTGGGGATGGAGGCACGGTGAGCAGAGAGATCAGTGCTCCGACTAAAGCGTCCACTAGCATGGTGGGAAATCCCCCTCAGACGCTACCAGCGGAATTCAGAGGAGATGTTGACCTCAGTCAACAGAACAAGACCACTCCGACAAGAGACTACAAGGCAGTAAAAGCCTGCTTGGACTCCACTAATTGTAACCACAGCCCAGAACTGTCCCCGCCCCAACAGCCTAATAATGCACCAATGTCCGGCTCCGTCCTCACCAGCACAGAGAAGAGATCTGACAAAAGGGCAGACGCGCCTAAAGTCCGGGCCGACGGTGCCGGAGTCTTCCCTACAGCTCAGTGGTCGGGGGGTGTAAAAGCGGGCCGGGACGACCCCCTCGGCCCTTGCCATGGCAGTGTGACGTCCAGTAAGAAGTCGCATCCGCAAACACAGCCTCTGCAAAGCATTGCTCCCGGATTCCAGTGTTCCGCCATGTTCAAACCAGCTCAGCCCGTTGCCTTCCTCCCCTCCACTAATTTCTCCCCTTCGCTTTGTAAGATTAATCTTCCACCAGCATTAAGTCAGATAGCTGCTTTGAGAGAAAGCCACTTTCAGAAGGACGCTCAGCCTCAGAGCTCCGGTGCGGGAGACCCCCCCCTCATGCGGACCTATCCCTATTCCTTGTCTGTCGGCCGGGCTCCGGATAAAAAAGGCGGTGGGTCGGCCTTAAAGCTCAAATCAAACCACGCGTCAGGCAAGAACTCCAAATCTCTGGGAGAGCATAAGTCTCTGACCTCTGTGGTGGCCTCGCCAGCGATGGCGCTGCAGCACGCGTCGCTGACCTCGGCGGCCCCTGCCCACTACACGCTGTCCCCCACCGCCGCCATCTGCTGCAGCTCCACTCTGGCCAGCATCACCTCACAGAGCAAACTCCTGAACCACGTGGAGAAGGGCAACGGCATAGACAAAACAGCCATGGGCTCCCTGAACGCGGCACCCCCCCCCCGGAGCAGAGCACCGCACACCCTGCTCAGCGGAGACCAGAGACGTGCCTCTGGATTTGTCGGCCAAGTCCAAACGTCCAAAATGCACAAGCGAGGCTCCCGTTTCCGGGAAGGAGCCTCACGACGACGAGTCCAATCAGAGGGATTTTCTGAACGCAAAGAGGACTCATTCGACGACCTACAGCTCGGCCATGCAGTACCCCATCCTACCAAATACCCACAGAAACGGATCCCACCAAAAGCAGTTGAATAAGTCTCAGAATCACCAGGTCCCCGAGCCCAAACCCACATGGGGCAAGGGGCCTTCACAGGAGTCGCTAAAAACCATCCCTGGTACGTACGTGGGTGTGGCCAGCCCCATACTGGCGTCGACTTTAAGGAGCAAAGATGGGAAAGCGACCTTTGCAGATGAGTTTCAGAGTTTTGCAAAGCAAGAGTTTATATCCATAGTAGACCAAGGGGAGCATCTTTCCTCAGGAGGGAAGAAGCCCTCCTGTCTAATGAAGGGCAGCCAGCACGCCCCCCCTGTCAAGCACGTCAAAAACCCCAGCACAGCCCCGACTAAAAACTGTCCCCCTAAAGGAGCGCTGACCACCGCCCTGCTGAGCTCCGCCGCCCCCCCGGCTCACCCCAAATCCGGAGCGGGCAAACCCGCGCTGCCCTACCCCACCGCCGTCCACAGCCAGACCTGGCAGCCGCCGGCTCACCCCCCCCACCAGTCGCCGCCCGCTCAGAGGAAGATCGCCCCGGGATACCCAAAGACAAAGGCCGCCGCCGTCACAGAGGGGTGTAAGTTCCAGAGCCCCTTCAAGCCCGAGGAGGACAAGTGGGAGAGGATGAAGTCTCCGCTGTCCAACCTGGCGTCCATTGTGAAGCAGCAAGCTCTGGAGACAGCGCTGACCGCCGAGGGGAACACCCCCGCCTCGCCCGGCGCCTCCAGAAAGGCAGACGCGCTGAATTCCCTCTCCGGGGGCCAAGACTCCCAATCCAAACACGCTTCTCATTTCGAATACCCGCCATACTGGTCTGTGAACAAGTGTCCTGGTGCGTCGGCTCAGGAGGAACCGGCTCAGACAACGAAAAGGCACGACAAGACGAACGCCACCGAGCCGTCCGAGAACGACAGGGCCATGCACGCCAGGCACGAGGAGTGCACGGCACAGCACACGAAGCAGGCTTCCTCCAAGGCCGCCGGCCAGCCTCATCTGTTTGGCAGTAGCACGTCCACAAACGGGAGCCTCTCGGAGAGCAAACTGGCCCAGGTATTAGAGGGGGGGGCGTCCAGGGAAGAAGACGGGCCCTCAGACGCTCCCCCCAGCGAAAAGGAGGGCGCGATCGCCTCCATCGTCAGGGGCCAGTGCGAACGGCGGGGCAGCAAGTTAGAGAAGAAAGCAAACGGAACCAAAGAGGAGTCGCCAACCAAAGGAAAAGCAGCTGCCAAGAAACAAAAGAAGGCCACTCCCAAGAAGGCGGCAAAGGAGAAGTCGCCAGCGGAGCCGGTGAAGAAGGCCCCCGGGAGGAAGAGACGGGACACGGAGAACAGTCCAGCCAAAGCCTCTCCCAATAAGAAGGTGAGTTAAAGGACTTCTGTCTTCCTCTGTGAGCTGTAATTCGTTGTTGTAACGGCAGGTTTTTGGTTTTAATTTGCCTGCCGGAGCACCGTTTGCCTGCTCTCCTTCTGTGGCCCGCTCACCTGCTCTGCACCCCCAGAGGGGGGGCTGTGGTCTGTCACGTCCCATGAAGTGTTCTCACCCTCTGCGTCCTGTGTGTCACAGCAGAAGAAACGAGGTGCGCCTGTGCTGGAGCAGAGTCTTTCCCCACAGAGGAAAGAGCCCATTCCAAAGGACAAGAGCAGCCCCAACCGGGCGGAGCAGCCAGCACGCCACCGAGCAGGTACCCCCCCCCCCCCCACGCTCGCCATCCTGAGACCTGGGCCCAGTCGGCTCAGCCTGAACTGCTTTGCGATATTGTTAAATAGATATGTACTCATGGTTGGGTTTCTCTAGGCTTTTGGTTTTAGCGATACATACCTGTGCACAAACAGAAAAGGGAAATAAGGTGTAGCTGTAACGATCAGATGTGATTTACTGGGTTGCAGACAGCCGGAACCGTCCGGACAGCCGGGAGCCGTCGGCGTGCGTGGGCAGGGAGGCGGACGCAGCAGAGTCCTCCTTCCCAAGGCTGAGGAGGGGCCGGCGGCGGGCCGACGATGCCCGGCTGGACCTCTGGGGCTTTGCGACTCCTTCCCCCCCACCCCCGCCAATGCCTCCTCCCCCAGCCTCTCCCCCCCTGTCACCATCGCAGACCCCCGCTCAGCCCGCCCGTCGTCCTCGGGGGAGGCCTCGATCAAACACCCAGCCCGAGCGCGCCCTTCAGGGCAAAGCCAAGATCGCCAGCACAGAGAGAGATGCAGCCCCTCATAAGAAACGCCGGCGATGCACAAGTAAGAAGTATGAAACCGGGGACTACATCACCGAGAAGGACAAGCTGGAAGATGGAGGACACCTTGAAGACTCCCTGAGACAGGAAACCGTCATCACAGCAGGTAAGAAAAGCTCCTCTCCTCCCATCACGTCTCAGTGGGAAAGAGGGACTCTCTCAAAGGTGAATACAGCTGAAAAGGCTGCTATTCTTCTACCTTTTCTGAATTTGGGATTGACTAAAAATATTGATGAGGTGATTTGCCGGTTAATCTGTCGGTTCAGTGACACTACGAATCGGCTCCCGTTTTTAGAATTACCGGAGTGTTGAACGCTGGAGGGATAAAGTGTCTTAGTTGGTTGGAGAATTTCCCAGGAGCCCCAGGAAGAGCCGGAGGAGGCAGCTGGGGGGTAGTTAGGTCTGCTTACAGGAACATCTCAGGCAGTTGGTAGGAGTGTTTTAAGACATTTGTTTAGCAAAATCTGTGAGGTAAAGTGAGAAAAAAGGTGCGTGCTGAGGAAACAAACAGAGATCAAATATTATGAATGCCCCTCGTCTTGTGCATTTCCACTGAGCTCTAAAGCAATCGCCGCATTAGGCAAATGAAGTCCTGTGAAGTGTGCCACTCCTCGCTGACGGGCCTCGCTGGGTCGTGCCAATCAGCTGCCCGTAGCTTTACCAGGAGGTCGGCCTCAGCTCCACCACGTTTCTGTAGACGTTTGGTGTTCAGGCCTCTTTGGAGCACAGAGTAAAGTTGAAACTCAAAAACCCTGCTTGTTCATTCTGGACCCAACAGCAGCTCACATTGCCACAAATGATGGAATAGGTTTGTGATATTAAAATGCTGCTATAATCATTAGTTATTTTAGTGTTTCTGTGACTTTTAAACGCGTCAAACATCTGACAGTATCGTTTTATTTATTTGAAAAGGGGTAAACATTCAGTTTAATGCTTTTAATGGCTTTGATCCCGTTTGTGGCCGATGACCTCAGCAGCATGCCTGTGATGGGAATTTGTCATCATTTGACGTTACATAGACCAAGTGATTATTCATTGTTCTGAAAAAGAAAAAAACTTGATCAGTGAGTCAGTGCTGACAACAGCTGAGGCGAACAACTGTGGAAAAACTGTACCGCCACTGGACACTCATCTGCACTCTGCTTTCTCTAAAAATAAGCCTGCCATGAACAGCAGCGCCATTATTTCACATTAGATATCTGATTTCAGAACATTTTAACAACTTGGAATAACGAGGAGACAAACCCATGTTGTGTTTTTCCAGCATAGCTTCTCTGGTATCATTCAAATTAGATATGGCTGACTAAACAAGCCACAGCGGCTTCAAGGACATTTTCTTTTTTGCAATTTGGCCGTTTGTAAATGAAAATGGTATTCATTTATTTATTCATCTTCAGCTGTCTATTCAGCTTAAAAATGTGTGTTTACATAGGGACTTTTGAAAAAAAGGCATCTTTGAATAAGCTCATTCTGGGAGAATCAATTAAAATCTAGTTTGAGTCACCTCTCCCCCTTTTCATGAACTGTCTCAGCAAATAGAAATGAGTTGCTATTTTATTACCTTCTTTATTCCTTCCCCCCACTTTTTAAATAATAACATCCATGATGTGTGAAGCTTTTTGAAATGATTTTTGTTCCCGTTTTAAGCAGAAAAATGTCCTATTTCTCGGTAGAGTGAAAGGGTCTGTGCGACCTTCCACCAGTCTGAGTTAGCTATCGCCCAGACCGCGCAGAGCCAGAAAACCGGGCAGGGTCAGTTCCTCCAGCTCCTTCTTTCAAGGCCACATCTGCTTGGTGATCGCTGAGCCACAGCTGGAGAAGCCTAGTGTTTGCCCACAGTGCTGTCAGTTCCTTCAAAAAAGCTTTGTTCTGATCAATCTTCTTCTGTTCGGATTTTAGTGGCTGTGATTGTATGAAAGTGTTTTTTAACAATGGCTACTATACCCAAACTCCCATTGCGTAGACTGAAGATCTGTATCGGTCCAGTGTCAAATAAAATCTCTATTTTTCCTCTTAATTGTTCAATACACTGTTCACTGTGCGCGTGCACAGAGGCAGGGAGGACGGTCGCTAAGTCGGAGTCATTAACCGCAGCAATAGCCGAACCCCAACATCTGTCGTAAATGTGAGAAAGGCATTCAGAGGTTTGAATTTAAGTGCCTAATAAAACCCTAATAATGTGTCTTGGTCCAGGTGAAACGACCGTTGAATCCAGACTGCGTTCTGCCAGCGTGTGACCCGCGCTGTAAATGTTTTACCTCAAAACATTGTCTCTATTAGCTTCTGGAGTCACACCAGGCAAAGGTCACTGCCTCATAAAGGGCTTCAAATTCCGTAAGCAGCTTTAGAGTTGAAAAAGGAGCAGAGTTGACTCTCTGCAAGACGCTTTTGTAATGGAAACCCGGGCTCACTGATCTGTTGAGGACGAGTGTCGTCACAAACAAGAGCAGCTCATGATGTTGAGTTTAGGGCGAACCTTCCTGGAACGCCTCCCATCTGGGGCAGCAAGTCTGCACGATGTGCCTGTGAAGGAAAAACAACAGGATTCAGTTTGTGATTGAAAAGGCAGCTCACAGCTACAGTTTGGCCAGATTGAGTCGAGGAAATGGGAAAAGCCGAGGAACGCCGGCTCAGGAAGCACCTGCGTGTCTCGTATGGGCACAGATTCTGCTCCGTGCTGAGTCTGGTACCTGAACACGAGCACAGAACGGCGCCTGGCTGAGTTCATTATTCAAATGAAGGGTTTGACAGCACATTCCCATTGAGCCTTTTTGTTATTGCAGATCCGCCGTGTTCGAGCCCGCCGGCCCCCTTCACGGGCTCCCCCCAGCGGAGACCCTTGTTCACCCGTTCGGGGTCAGTCCGCTACCAGGAGAGCGAGGAGTCGCCGGAGTGCAACGACAAGCCTTCAGGGAAGAGGAAGTTCAAAAGCAAACACTTATCCGACAGTGACGAGCAGAAGGTAAGCTTCTGAGGCTTCCTGCTGGATTGCTTTAGATAGGTCAAGGTTCCACGAATGGAAATGATAACAGTGCCCCCCTGTGGCCTGATGTCAGCAGCTGGGGTTGCGGAGGAGGTTCTGGATGCTCGGAGCCTCAGACTTTAGCGATTGCTGTCCCAGAGGTCTGATTTGGAAACGTGTGTTTCAGCATAAGACCAAACGTGGCGGCCCGGGGAAGCGCGGCGCCTCTCTTCCTCTGGACGACGACACCGTCGGGGGAAAAGGGCCCGTCACGCCCACACCCAACCCCAAGAGCCTGCCGTCCTCTCCGCCCAATAAGAAGGGCTCGTCGGGGAGGAGCAGCGGTTCAGACTCGCCTCCGAAACGGCCCGTTCCCCCCGAGGTCCGCCGACTGATCGTCAACAAAAACGCCGGCGAGACGTTGCTGCAGCGCGCGGCCCGCCTCGGTTACCAGGTAACCCCGCGCCTGTGTCCCTCTCCGGCTCCAGAAAGCCACCGGGGGCCGCAGTCTGACCGTGTCCCGCCTCTGCCCCGCAGGACGTGGTCCAGTACTGTCTGGAGAAGGACATCAGGGAGGTGAACCGGCGCGACAACGCCGGCTACACGGCGCTCCACGAGGCGTCCTCGCGCGGCTGGACTCAGATCGTCCAGATGCTGCTGAAGCACGGCGCCGACGTGAACTGCAGCGCTCAGGACGGGACGCGGTGAGGCGCTGTCACGCACGCACGGCAGCAGGTTTTATGGTGTCCCGTCGCCCGATGCTGAGCAGTCCCCGTTGGGTTGTCCCCCCCCTCAGGCCCCTTCACGATGCAGTAGCCAGCGATAACCTCCCGATAGTCTGGCTGCTCCTGAACCACGGCGCCGACCCGACTCTGGCCACCTACTCCGGTCACACCCCCATCAAGCTGGCACACAGTCAGAGCATGAAGACCTTCCTCACAGGTGGGTCGCACCGCACCCTTTCCGTCAGAGGAATCATTTACGCCAAATTGCCAAACGGCTGAACAGGTTTTCAACAACTTGGCACAAAAGCGCGAATATTTTCCGACCGCTCAAAGCGTTAGGGACCTCTGTCTGCGTCTGATTTGACACAGGAGGAGATGACGAGTAAATATCCAGGTATCTGCACACACTGACAGGAAGTGTTCTCGCTGCAGTGCAGTCGGGGCTGTGCCACCAATGAGTGGAGCTGGTGTTTTTTATCCTGTTGATGTGAATGCATCATCAGTGTGTACGGGCAAGTTAAAGCCTGAGGGCTAGAAAGACAGACATGGCTCACACTTCCCCTGAAGAAGCACGCGTTTTCTGCCCGTAATGTCTCTGGTGGAGGCTTACACGGTGCAGGCGTGCAGAGGTGAGATCGGTCCATTTTTAATCTGTCAGTAAAACAGCTGGCGGCTCCCCCTCAGCCCTGCTGCGCGGGGCCAGCGTTCACCGTCCAGCCAAAAATGATGGAGGAGCCTAATTATCTCAGAGAGCCACAATTATCAGAGTGTAATGCCGTCCATCCATGTTGTCGTAGTTACGGGCTTCTCCCCTGGGAGGGCGCGGTTGCCCAGATTCTGGACCCGTCTGCATACGTCCGACAGGCTGCTACCGGTGATGGGGAAATGATTTACAGGTGCACTCAGGCGAAGCCCAGACATGCTAATTTAGGTTTAAACGGACGTGTTTCAGACACAGACACAAGTGGGAACATGACCTCCAGAACGGACCATCTCACTAGAGCCACTGCCAATATCCGTTAAGAGCTGTGTGTGTTCAGCTTCCCTCGTTCCCAATTATCATTGCCCATCTTGAGACATAATTTAGCATCCTCTTGCTTTCATTCAGAATATTTCTTGGACCTGGAAGGCCGCCACGAGCAGGACTCCAGCATGCCCTGGGACTTCTACAGCAGCTCCCTGTTTGGTAAGAAACCTCTGTGCTGCCGGTCCAGCTAACAGCCCATATCCTGAGAGACAAGCCTTTGAAATCACATTCTTCTGCTGCTGGTTTGCCGAGTCCTGATTGGCCGCAGAGAAGCGAGGGCCTGTTTACTTCCGGCATAATTGTTGTTAACGGCGTCGGGGAGCTAGTTATCGATCACAGAGGAAAAGTGCAGAGGACAGTAGAGACGGCAGAGGATGCAGGTCCAGTCCCAGTTTCTGTTTTCAGAGGTAACTGACCCCTGAACCGAGACTGAGCCATGGACTCCAGCCTAAAGAGTTTACTGAGATACAAAACACTGGACCCATCTCAAAGATGAATTTAGTCAGCAGGATTAGTTTATCATCAGCATGCTGATGTAAATGTCTTTTTGCCTTTTTGCTGCACTTACAGCTCAGTAAAGTGACCACAGACTGACTGTAAATCACTCATTTTTTTGATTTTGGTTGTGTTCTCTCACAGGCGGCTGAACATTTTTTCCTTGGTGGCCGTGTGCACTGATGTGGAGATACTGAGGATATTTTGATCAGATATAGTGGAAAAACATCTCCAGCAAAAAACAAAGGAATCTAAACATTAAAGTTAGTTTGATCCAGATATGAGCAAAATAAGCAATTTTATCATTTATCCCTTTGAAATTGGCTTTTTTTTTCAAACTGCTTGCTCCTTGTCTCAGTACTATTTTAAAACTCTTTCTTCCTAAAGGGATTTCCAGAGTATATCAGTTGTTTGAATGCAACTGTGGTTTTAAAAACTGACCAGTAGGGGGCATCCAGAACGTTTGTGTAGCACAGGGGGGTCAGGGCCGCCGACTGGCCCCCCAGCTCCGGGGTGTGACCCCGCGGGTGTACAGCTTCTTTTAAACACTCAGAGTAAAAACAAGCAAAGCCACACTAAGAAGGAACTTTAAGGCAATTCATGGGATCAATCCAAAAGGCAACAAAAACAGGAAGTGAACAGGAAATGTTTCAATAGATGAAAAGAAGTTTGTAGTTTTGCAAAAGAAAGACTTGTACGAAGGATTTTCAAGTCTATCCAAGTTTCTTGCGGCAGCCGGTGGACAGAGGCCGGACCAGAGAGATCCGGGTGGCCGGTGTCGGTCAGAGGACAGAAGGTGGACTGTGTTAAGGGAAGAAGCCTGATCAGAAATGAGGTTTGGGGAAGTCTGTGACATTAGTACAGCTCATCCGGGTCATCGTGTTTGACGTTTGGCCAGCCAGCCGTAGACTCCCCCTCCGTATCGACCTGCAAAGGGACCGTTTTTGTAGTCATTAATGCAGCTTTTGTGCTACGATGAGCTCTGAGACCAGACTGAAAGGCCTCACATGCACCGTGGTTTCTCCAAGACGTAAAGAGCTGCTTAAAACTGTGGATCTGGATAATCCGGATCAGGTGTAGGTCTTTCTTACAGGCCGGCGCTGTGCAGCTCAATGAGAGAGACAAACTGATCTGAGGGAGGGTTTGTCAGAGGGAGCGCGTCTTGCTGAGCCGGTTTGAGATCCGACAGACATGATGATGATTTAAAGGAGCCTGAATGATGTCCTCCTCCGTTTTACTGGAGCAGTAAAGCAGGAACTTCTTCCAGCAGATGGAGCTTAAAGCTGCTGGTAGAAAACATTAGGGAACATTTTCCCTAATAGACTAGATTTTATTACGGCTACCATCATAACCACATAAAATACAGCCTGCTGAGCGGGGGGGGGGTGATGGGGGGGGGGGGCTGCTGGGATTCTTCTGCTGATCTCATCAACTTTCACATGTCATTGAGCCGCTTTTCAGGGCGAGGCTCTGCTGTTTGGGTTTGGTAGTTCACTGGTTTCCTGAAGGGTCAGAAAACCTAAATGTCCGTTTTAGTGGGGCAACGTGTCAGAGGTGGTTACGCTGTCGACTTTGTGATGTAATTACTGAGAACTAAAGTCTGAGGAGGAGCCCTCCAGAGTTTTCACAGAAGGGTTTGGACACGGGGCTCTTTGGCTTTCAGATTCAGATTTAAACTTATTTCAAATACTCGATTTTAGCAGAAGGAAGACGTCAGGTTTCTCCTCTAACCTCTGTGAACCCCCCCCCCACAGAGACCGAGCAGGAGCCCTGCTGGGACTTCCTGCTGTCTGAGCAGGACCAGGACCTGGAGGAGAGCGGAGCCGGGAAGACGGACCAGGACTCGGAAAAGGACTGCCTTCTGTTCGAGTTCTCCTCAGAGCCCCTGCTGCCCTGCTACCACGTGCAGGTGTCGCTAACGCAGGGGTGAGTCCACACACACCAGTCCACACACACTAGCACACACACACCGGTCCACACACACCAGCACACACACCAGCAAACACACCAGCACACACACACCAGTCCACACACACACCAGCCCAGGGGGAGCTCAGCTCTGGCAGAACCCAGGCTGACTTTATTTTGTCCTTCTTAGAAATCCTTTTTTAGTCTTTTTCTCGCTGCATGTTGGATTTTTGGATCCCTCTGTACCTCCAGACTGCGGAGCTTTTCTCTTACTCCAGGTCTTTCAATAAAATTTGGGAAAACGAAAGCCCAAATGTTGAAACCACCTGCCGTCCATGTTTTATATCATCCCCCTTCTAGCAAATTCATAATAAAGAAACGCTTGGATTGAAAATAATTCCCCTCACAGGCTCAGCAGTAAGTCTAGCTGGCAGATTTCTGCCAAACAAGGGTGTTGTTTTCACATTTGGGTATTTGTACTTTTTTGTCTGACTTGGTGTTTTTCCTGTGGTGAGGACTTGTGACTTCTGACCTTGTGGGGCGTTTCTCCGGCAGCTTCTGTAACTGGTTCCTTCTGCCCGACGTGCTGAAGCGGCTGAAGATGTCGGCGCGGATCTTCCGGGCGCGCTACCCGCACCTGGAGGTGGTGAGTCTGCCGCAGGCCGAGCTGTGGAAGCAGGTCTCAGTCAGCCAGGTGAGCGCCGCAGCGCCTCCGCACAGAGGCCGGAGCAAGGAGGACGACCAGGAGGAGGAGGAGGAGGAGGAGGAGGAGGAGGAAGAGGAGGAAGAT
>JABUIW010000031.1:5070036-5104271 GCA_013363375.1 Menidia beryllina | reverse complement strand
CTGCTTTTGAGCCGTATCAAATCTCAAATGTCCCCAGTAGCCATTCGCTCTAAGGTTTCTGAGGACATTAATGTGACTTAGGAGCCTGTTGACAGTAATTCTGCATTGCAGAATTGCCGACTCATCGTTTGCCTGGTTGGAGCATACGATGGAAAACCTACATTTGAAGGATCTTTACAGCAGGAAATGTGCGGCTGAATAAAACATTTGGCAGATGTAGAAACAGAGGGAGTCCCCTTTGGCTAAGAAAATGTGTCCTAAAGCCTGAATTGCGCCGGCAGGCCACAACAGGTTGGTTTGTTGGGTTGAGGCGGAGCTCTACTCATTTCTGGTGTAAAAACATTTACGGTAAGCTCACAATTGTGGGTTTTCCTTTGGGGCCTCTTGTTGAAACAAGCTGTTCACAAATCTCTAGAATTTCATCACCTTTACGTCATCCTCTCTTTCTACATCTTTTGCCTCTTGATTTCACGCTGGACGCTACTTTCACAGTTTCAATGTTTCTGCAGGAGACCAGATTCACTTAAATACGTTATTGAATATTCAATTTAAATAAAGTGTTTTGAAACATTGGAAATATTCAGGATAGAAAATACTCAAATAAGGGGGTTAATGCCTTGACTTTAGAAATAACATGGGAAAAGGTTCAGTTAAACACTTTGGTGGCCAAATTTATTTAGAAAGCAAAATTTTGTTCATTTTCTTCTACTTGGTGAGGTTCAGGAAACACTATTTCCCAATTTGCCTTTTTTAAAAAGGACAAAACTACTATGTCGCTCTATTGAGATGTTTCTTATTTCCTACGAAGCAGAAACTTTACGGTTGGCTTTAAAACGGGTGACTTTGTAAAGTCGGTGGAGACAATAGGCCTGACTGTTGACCCCCCCAGGCTGAAATGTGACACCATTTTCTGCTTGGATGAGTCCCACTGAGCATCTAAAAAAACAACTGACAATGCTTGTTGGTTTCTCTCCACGGTGAGATTGGCGCTGATCATGTCACTGTGGTGGGATGGAGGAGGGCCAACAAATGTTGATGTTCAGGTAGTACTTAACATAATGATGCTTTCAGTCAACTGTTTTCAAATCAGAGACATATGGAACAAGCTGTGTGCTTATTTTCAGACAAAAAAAGCTTCATTAAAAGATTAGTAACTGAGATGTTTGTGTTTATTTTTAGGGAGCCATTTTCTAACAGCTAATGTAGATATGTGTTATGCCGTGTTTCAGAAGATTACACGGGTCATTTCTGGTCACCGTTGAATCGGCTGTGGAGTCACAGATTACAACACAGGTCGGGTGTCTGGTTGTTTCTTAAATGTTCTTTAAAAAGCTCCTCTGCTGAGATTCCCAGTGGTGCCAGCTGCCACCAGTTCATGGGAGGCGCGCTGACCAGTGCAGCCATTTTGATTCGCAGCCCTTTGTGTGGCCCATTGTGTGTGGAAACGGGAGCCACCGGGCCCGTCCAGCCCGTCTCTCATGCAAACCCTCTAACCCCTCGAGTGCTGGGAGAGGCAATTTGTTTGACCATGTTGCTTCCTGGATACCCTTCATCACGCTGCAGCCTCTTAATCACTGTGCCGTCGGGAGGAGGGGGGGGGGTTGGCTTTGTGACAGGATTGGTGGAGCTGTTGCTAAGGGGAGGGCCTCAGCCACTGACGGACACACCAAGTGGCACACAGCCTCCGATGTTTAATTCACACTTATCTCACTCAGAGCTGCAGAAATATGCGAATGAGGCGATTAAAACATAAAACAGGCTTTTACTGTCTTTAAATGATTTAAGTCTTGTCACATTTGGCAGTTTTGTGTAATTCACTAACGTTTATGGTGTTTTCTCAGCTGACAGGACAATGTTTGGGCCTGTCAGGGGACAGGAGGGGTCATGAGCCCTAGATGGAAAGGGATCTTGGACTTTAAATTAGGTTTTCATCTAATGCACTTTGAAAAAAAAAAAAAATTTAAAAAAAAACTTAATTAGGTGTGAACTGCCTCTGTACCAGTCGAGGACGGCAGCCTTGGAAAACCTTGTAGATCGGCTGCCTGCCGCCACCATGTCAGATCATTTGCATTTGTGCGATATGATGGCGGGCTGCAGTAAAGTTAACCCTTTGAGACGTGAGCTTTAGTTAAAGAGGGAAATCGAGAACTGGACGAGCAACAGACCGAGGAGAACTCTGCATTTTATAGCAGCCGCTGCTATAAAATGTCACAAATGGCGTTAAGTCAGTGAAAGTAGAAGCGAAGGTCAGGTTTATCGTTTATTTCTGTCGTACTGCAGCAATATAAAACTGGTTTTGAAATATCCATGGACAAACGAATGAGCGGTTACAGTCGCGGTGACCCGACCAGGGCAGGCGGGGACAGGAAGTCAAGGCACAGCAGAGTGGAAAGATTGACACCTTCTGCAGGTAAGAGCCCTTCAGCTCAGCTTTAAGATCCTTTATAAAAAAGGAGGGACAGAACAACCAGCATTCGACATCTCCTACAAGGAAACTTTTTTTTTTTTCTTAAACTCTCATACAGAAATTTACAATTTTAGACGAAACAGAGTGAGAGGGCGGGGTTCTGCGTAGACCAGAGCTGGGCTTCATCTGGCTTTCAGAGAGAGAGAGAGAGAGAGAGAGAGAGAGCCCCCCCCGGGCGCGGGGGGGGCGCCTCTGCCCCCCCCCCCCCCCCCCCGGGGATGTGTGCCGGCATCACTGGTTTCAGGAGAAGAGGTGGAGTGTCAGAAGAGAAAGAATGAGAGCCCTGATCGGATCACCGTCCACATCACAAAAACATCCCAGTGTTCTAAGTTAAGCAGTCCGGGGCGAGAGACATAGACAGAGACAGAGAGAGAGAGAGAGAGGGAGGCCGGCGGCCTCTATCTCATGAAGTTCCCTCCTCCGATCTCCCGCTTGTATCGGTTGGTGAGGTGGTCCGCCTGCATGGTGAGCTTGGACAGAACCCCGAACAGTCCTTTGAGGTGGTAGTGGAACTGGTGCTCCAGGTCGGCGTTGTCGTCCACCACCAGGTCGCCCGTCACCGGCTGCTGCTCCTCCTGCTTCACCGCCATCTCCAGGAAGCTGGCGCCGCTGCTCATCTCGCGCTTCAGCAGGCCCCACTCCATGTCGTTCTTGATGGACTTGACCAGCAGGTAGTGCTCGTACATGTCCCGCTGCTTGTTGGCGCACGGCGCCTCGTTGTTGTTGGCCTCCGGCCGGCTGGCCTCCTGCTGCTCCTCCAGCGGCAGGTCCCGCAGCAGGCTGGGCACCATGATGGTCTCGTCCATGTTGTTGGCGGCCGCGATGAAGCGGTGCATGACGTTGATGAGCGAGTGCTTGTTGCTGGCCGGGTCGCTGGTGATCTGCATCATGTCGGAAAGGAGGCTTTGGGTCGGCTTAATTACAGGGTGAGAGGAGGTACCTTTATGGGGGGGTGGCTGCTGCGGTGTCTGAGCTGGAAAGAAGAAGACACATGAGGATGCAGCGGGCAGGTGGAAGCTGAACAAACCCCCCTCAACACCCTGCAGCCACAGAGAGCAGCTGGAAACCAGGGGCATCCTTCACATCCTACAGCCAACATACATGCATAGAGTCCCCCCCCACCCTCCCCCCGCTAAAAAAATAAATAAATCGTCCAAATTTCCACGAGTTCATGATTAAAACACCCTCATTTTGGTTGACTAAACATAGTCGAATCCCATCAATATGACCTTGACTTCCGGATACTGTAATCCGGATCACTACGTGCGTCAACGGCTTCAGGCAAAACCAAACAAAAAAAGAAAATAAAGAAAAAGAGAATGGAAACTGACCTGGATGCAAACCGAGAAAAACCTGAAGTCAACCTTCTTAGTTGGTTAAGTCGCGTCAAGTCTTCTCGTGGGACCGGACAACAACCGCCGGGAAGGAAAATGATGATTTCCTTAGCTGTATAACGGCTTAGCCCGGCTTTATATACAAGGCACCGGCAGGGAAGGGAAGAGGAAACCAAGCCCGCCCCCTCTGTCGTTCCGTCGAGTGGATTGGACGGCCTGAAGCAGGGGGGCGGGACCTCTGCAGCGTCTGATCCTCAACTGACCAATCACGTAAAACCTCACAACTGCCGCTCAACGGCATTTATTAGCGTTCATGTGCACGCGAGTAACCCCTGAGCCGACGGATGCCCACCGGCACCGGGGCCGGGCTGTGTGGCGGCACCCGTTTCTGCCAGAGGCGGGTGCTTCCTCTTAAGGTAGCACAGAAACTTATGATTTTGACATTTCGTTTTTTCCCTCCACCCTTTTTTTTTTTGCTTCCTCAATTTAATCTGTTATTTTAAGTGTCTGCGCGCCGCTGCCACCTGCTGGCCAAACCGTGCTAGTTCAACTTGAGCCCCCTCATGGCTTCTTAAAACGGTTGGTTTATGAACATGGGAATTAACAAAATCACATTTGGTAAACATAAAAAGTCTACCTTACCATAGCGTGAGTATATACACTGCATAGATAGTTACATCCTCTGAAGTAAAGGCCGGTCTTACCGGACACAGCATAAAGATCCTCCTGATGGAGACACCGACTCTGAGCCACAAAACTCTGCAGGTTCACCAGCTTTTGTGCAGCATTCTGCTGCTAAGAGGCTGCAGACGGAGTCCAGGTGGAGTCAATGACTGATCAGGTTTGCCGCAGCTGTGGGGGGAACCCCTCTCAGCTCTGTTTTCATTCACACCTGGAGAAATCAGCTATTTTACAGCAGCAATAGGTGACTGTTCACAATCACTCATTAACTCATGGAGATCAGGTGTGTTTGTTTTTATAATTGAGACTTAATTAGTTTAGGTCTAAATTAAACTATTTTGTTCAAATTAAATAGTCCTTGTTCAGTATTTGTGGGGATCTAAAATGACAAACCTTTGAATTAAAGTCCCTGTGAAACCAGAATAATTTTCAGTTTAGTGTTGCAACACAATGTGATGCAAGTATTAGTCTGCAACCAAGAATATTAAGACAATAATTTCATTTTTAGAAAAAAAAACTAACGGTCATTTGTGTCTGGTCGAATCTTTCTTTTCATTTTGTAAAAAGAAAAAAATCTCTTTGTGATGTCACTCGTCAAGCCCCATTGACACAAAACCAGTTCAGATCATCTGGTATTTGAGCCTTCCTGGTCTAAAAGAAATTACAATTAGCACAAAATTTAAACAAATCCACATTTGAATCATAAAGGTCCTCTGGGGCAAAGTGCACCAACTCCGCCCGTTTATTACTTTAAAGCGTAGTCCTCGTTACTGTATCACTGCTAATGAGCAGCACATAGCTGTTTTCAGGGTGGTTTCATCAACACACACATGCAGCTGTGTCTCTGAACCACTGAAGTATGTCGCATACCTCTGACAGCTGCCTGAAGGGTTCAATCACGTGTCAGCAGGCAACATGTTGCTGCTAGTGAGTGAGCTGATCCACTTAAAAAGACTCAAGTCGGGCTTCCTGATCAATAGCTGACCTGAGGAAGGGATGTGGGCTCACATCTGTCAGGACATCAAAGTGAGTGTGCTTCATTTTAGCCAGAAAACCATCAGCTCTGCTCTTAAGGCTCAGCTTTGGTGAAATAATATACAGCTGTAGTATTACTAAAATGGCTGAACCCGTTCTGTTTAATCATCAACAAACTTTCAGCTATGAACTGTAAATTCCTCTTTGATCAGAGCCAATGAAAATGACTGTTTTCACATTCTCACACGGTATTGGTCACTCCCACGTGAACAATGACACAGCAGCTCTGACAGCCAAGGTAATAAACACACTAATAGTTAAGGGACAAAAGAGCCAGGATATTAAAAAAAAATTACATTATTTTTTACACTAAAAAAAGGTTTAAACAGAAAATAACTTCCAGTGTGTTTTCCCAGTGGGTGTTTTCCCAGTGGGTGTCATCCACACTGGGGCTACTGATCGTCCCCTCCTCCTGTTCCCATCTGAGGAGCACAAACACGCTGGTACAGATACAGGATCTCATCTTTATTTTTCAAGTATTTCACATGCATCCACACAGAAAAACAAACAAACACTAACACTGAGGACGTGGACGGCCGCTCAAGCTGGCCCACGCCGGGGGTCCGTTTTCAGCTCCGAGTCAGAGCAGTGACGTCACCTACGAAGACTTTTACCAGCTAACTGTCCGCTAACAACAAAATAAGGCAGCGAAAGGAGAATAAAAATGTTGGCAAATGCACCTAAACAAAAGAGTGAGGACTACATAATGTCTGCTATGCGTAATGGGTTCGGTCTGGAATCAATGATCTGTCAAACGTCTGCGTCCCTTTTCCTTTTGGTCAAACGGCGCCGGGGGGGTTTCCCTTCGGCTCGTTCAGCGTTCCAGAGTAAAAGAAGCAACTGCGACTTTTCCCTTTCTAAAATGATGTCCACTAACACACACAATATTAAAATCCCCCGTCAGGAGCTTCCCATCAGCGACCTGCAGACAGAAGACAGCAGCTCATTTAACTCCGAACGTGGAAACGGTCAAACAGTTGGAGCTGAGCCAATCAGAGCCTGACCTGCCACTCTTAGACCATCTCGTACTGGTTGTTGGTTATGTATCGAGACAAGCAGCAGGCCAGGAATATCCCGATGAGCTGAAAGACAAACACAGTCTCTGAGATAGAGCCGTTGAAACGCAGAAAAAAATCAATTCATAAAAACTTTGAAGTTTAGGAGCTGCACGACACGGGCCGTTTGTATGGCTGCACCTAAGTTAGCAAACAAAGGTCAGAGGTCATGATACCAACAAGTCAAGGCGCCAACGTTCACCTGCTGCCATCTTATGTTTATCTTACAGAGTAAACGTCAGCATTAGGCTCACACGACTGGCTCAGATCAGGCCTGTCAATCACATCAAACTTGGCACGTCAGCGGAAAAAACAAAGAAGAGTAAAACCGTCTTTTCCAGGACGAGCGAACCCTCAGAGTTTATCTGTGTCCTCCGTGTTCTGATCACGGGGCGAACAGCTGACGGTAGAAACGTGGAAAACCCGGCTGAGCCCAGACATCTCATTAAGCTCTGACCACATGAGCTGACCGTGGGTTCATTCTTTGTTCGTTTCCAGTGAAAAAAAAAGCTGCACAACAACATGAATGTGTAAGCCAAACCTGGAAGAAGGCAATCCCAAAGGAGATCCCGGCGATGATTCCCAGGTTGGCCTCCATCACGGTGGTCACCAGGGAGAAGCAGCCCTGCGCAGCAACCAGAGGGACGCTCAGTTTGTTTTGGGGATTCTTTTAAAGCCAAACCTCATCGCTGCGGCCGGTTTAAGCTCACCGTCAGGTAGACTTCCTTTCCGGCCTTTTCCAGGTCTTTCAGCACCTCTGGAGTGCAGTTGCTGCTGTCCTTACAGCAGCTTTTGGGGATTCCCTTCTCCTGGAAGTAGTTGGTGTCTTTCCAGTCTGTGTAATTTTGCACTCCACAGCAGTGCAGCTGGAAAATGGACACACGCCGGTTGGATCACAGTTTTTTAGACACACAAACCGGCGGGTTGAGCGTGTTCTGGCCCCGACGCCCCCCCCGTCTGGCCCCCTCCTCCCTCACCGTCCTCTGGGTGGTGTCCACGGCGCTGCTGATGGTGCCGGTGTTGTTGTAATGCTGCACCGCGTCTTTGAAGGCCGCGCCCATCGTATCCTTGATCTGGTGGATTTGAAATAGGGAGGATTACGGATGCTGACGAGACGACACTGGCGTTTTACAGAAACACTTTCCCTTTTGGAGCCTCACCTCGTGCCTGAAGACGAAGCCCGAGACTCCGGCCACCAGCTCGGCCAGGAACACCAGGACCAGGAACATGGCGTACTGACAGAGAGCAGAGGTCACCACCAGAACGCTCCACAGGGAGGACGGAGGGCGCCGCCCCACTCACCAGTTTGAGCATCCACGGGCTCCCGCGGCAGGTGGCGAAGCAGCCGAAGAGCCCGAAAATAACGATGGTGGCTCCGGTCCCGATGAGAACATATGGCGCATTGGTGCTGTCCTTAGAAGCCAGGAGCAAGTAGGCCTCCAGGCTGACCTTCCCCCACACCCCGACGGCAAGCAGGATCACGCCTGTGAACTGAAGGCCACAGCAGGAGCAGTCAGACAAAGAGCTGCGCGGACACACCGGCTGGTTTCCAGGGGACCAGCTGACACAAAAGCCCCCAATCAGAGACGGAAAACCACCACCTCAGCCTCCCTCCGCTGTGGCCGGCGTTCAGCAGGTTTTGGGAGCGTTACTAATGCCATGATCAGATATACCAAATGCATATTTCCCTGTACATACAGTATGTTTGTGAGCTACCAGGAGAAAAGTCAACAAGCCACTTTCGGAGGCTGAAAATACTCCGTTTCATTTTCAAATCCATATAAAGATTTTGGAAAAACACTATTTCTGTTCATAAAATCTGCTAAAAGGGACCTTTTGGGTCCTGTTTTGGTTCACCTCGGTCTGAAATAACCTGCTTGGGTGTAAAGTGTGCAGTCAACTCAGAGACACCAGTGATTTCCATTCACTCTAGAAGAAATCTGGGATTCTTTGTGCCTAACCATAGTGCTGAATCCTGGAAAAACACCATTTCCCACATTGATTTCCTTTATCAAATCCTCCCGACTGTCAGGGGAACAAATGCAAATGAGTTCAAGCGGACTGCATCTCTGAGGCAATATGTGCCGCGAGACAAACAGGCCTCCTCACATTCGACAGTCTCAGCCCCCCCCCCCCCTTCTCATATCTGATGAACACGCTGGTCTTTATTCATCGGTGAAAACACATCAGACCGTGGCTGAAACATGTCAGAGTCTTCTTCGGGGTCTCTGTTCTCCAGCCATTAACCCGCGGGGAGGGAACAGCTCCGACAGCCAGCCGAATAAACGACCTGATAAAAGCCCCGGCCTGAACTCTCTGTTAGCCAGAGCAGCATTAAACCCAGCTGGCTGTTTGATCGGTCCAAAGATTATCAACCAGAGCGGCGATAAGTGCTCATTTTCCACCCAAGACAGGCGGGTTGACTTTATCTGAACAAACATGTGCGCATGCAGCTGGTAATTAAGGTTCTCTCAGGTTTTCAAATCATTAAGTTGAACCCATTTGTCATTTTCACAGACAGATGAGACCAAATGACACATTTTTTCCACGTGCTCACGTCGTTTGGCGCAGATGTGAAGCAGGCTTTTAATGATCAAACTAAAACTGAAAAAAGAGAAGGTCACTGAGCTAAAATAAAGCTGTGGATCTCTTACTGAAGCTATAAGTAAAAAAAAGACTGCACAATTTAAGGTTAAGAAAAACAAAACTAAATACACACATGCAAATAATTGGAATACATGCATAAGCACCAATAATAAACTAAAATGATCATACTCTGACAGGTAGGCAGGCACAGATGAAATTATCCTACTTTCTAATCCCAAAACAAGACTTTTCTTTCCAAACTGCTAACAAATATTTTTAATAGTTCATGAAATATCAAAACATGGTAAGAATACTTCGACAAAATAAATGCATTGCTGATTAGTTAGCCAACGGAAAGAGAATATGCTAATTTGATAGCTAATAAGACCTAAGAAAAGACATCCACGGAAATGCTTTCTCCATCTTTCAGAACGACGGTGTAAAGTGGGAGCTTTGGACGGTGCAAAAGAAAAGAGAATATAAGCATAAGAGGCTCCAGCTTTGACACGAAGTTTAATCAAACTCCTGCTAATTGCCAGCTGTGTGACTTCAGTTATTAGTCGATTAGCCGATTTAATTGTCGGTTCAACCTGCGAAACTCTTTAAAGTTTGTTTTTAACGAAGTTAAGGGCTAACGGTCACTTTCTCAACACTGATAATCCAACTTTGAAAAAGAAAGGTTAACGGCTAAAGGTCACTTTCTAAACGTTGATAATTCAACGTTTAAGAACAACGTAAACGGCTTTTAAACTTTGATAATTCAACACAACAAAACGTTAAGGGTTAATGGTAACATTCTAAGGTAACATTCTAAAAGTTGATAAATCTCAACTTTGGTTTCCAACGGTCGTTGGATTTCAACAAGTGACATTTTTCTACGTCAACGGCCACCTCAAACATTTCAACTCCTGAGCTGATTCTGTTGTTAGCCTCGTTAGTACCGCAGCCGCTTTGAGCCCATTGTTGTCCCTTTTTAACTCGCTGCTCCCCATTACACGTCTACGACTCACCCAAAAAATGAGGCTGTAGGAGATGAGGAAAGTCTTCAAACAGGTGATCACGGGCTTCGTCTGAAGCCGTCGAGACGGCGGCGACATGTTGAGAGTTTTATTTCACAGCTGGAAAATCGTGAAAAGTTCCCTTTGGGGCGCCTCGACGTGGAGATAAGAAAAACTTCTGGGGGGGAGAAAAAAAATCCAAGGAAGGAGGGGAAGTGTCGTCACTAACCCAGAATCACTTTCCTGAAGGGATAAACAGCTTTTCCCAACCCGGACCAACGTCAAGTTATCAGCAACAGGCACGTGAACTCACCACGGCGGACGCAGCTGCCACAATAAGGCTCCCTTTAAATGTGAACGAGGCAGCGAGGCCCCCATTTCTTCATCTAAAAAAATTAAAAAACGTCCCGAAGCAGCTGTTTCCACCTTAGAACCATTAAAATGCAACAATGTGCATTAGTATAGGCAAACATAATCACAAAATATAGATATAAGAGTAACGACTAACAGATGAACAAAGACATGCATACAGTGTAACAATTATAGGGATATATGTCACAATATCTGTCATGTCACAAGATTAATATCTACCAGAGCAAGGTAGATATTCCTTCACCTAATTTACTTGACCAAAACTACTTCCACTCAATTTATATTTTAAGTGCCCAGGGCTATTTTTTTCTTTATCATTCGTTTTAACTACAGACTATTTTGTACTATTTTGTACTACTGTAGAATGCTGTTCTGCTATATAAAAATGTTATGGTTTCTTCATTCTGATTAAGAAAGCATTCGCTATCTAAAGTGCAATTGAATAGGTCTAGAAACCACAGAAATCTGGGGTTAAAAAGGAATGTCTGCAGGAATGTTAAATGAAAAAGCAAATCTGATCTTTTCAATTAATGACACCACTGTGAAAAGATTATTTCGATATCAAACAATTAATAATTGCTCTAACAACGTATCACTTATAGGTCGTATGTCTCAGTATGTCTCAGGGTTTGGGAAACACAGCCTGTGCCTCCCACCAGTGACTTTTTACAGGGAACTGGTCGTCCAACAGCCTTTCTGCCCCTCCTAACTTGGCCACGTTTGACTTTGAAAGCAGCAGAAGCTGCTTCCGGTCCCACCCAGCGGCTCTTTACTGATGCTCGGAGTGGGACACACAGTTATGTTTGGTTTCAATTATGTCCGCGTGGTAAATAAAGCCTCCACAACGTGGCACTCACTGAAAGAAAACTATTAAAGCAGACATCTGCCTGCAGCCAGTTAGGCATTTAATTACCACATGTAGAACAGGAGAAAGCAGCATGGGAAAGCTTTATATTAAAGAGATAACAACAGTGAGTACTAAACATTGACATTAAGTAAAGTTTATTTCAGTTGATTTGCTGTAGAGAGGAATGTCTGCCCAACAGGCTGTAGCTATAATAATAATAACCCCTGATTGGGGTTGATCAGGCTGTCATGTTTTATGCAGCAGGGGGAGGGAGCAGCAGAAGAGGTCCTTTACTGCCACCAAGCGCCTCCGTTTCTGAGGAGAAACCAGGAGGACGGTCTCCGGCAGCGCTCACACTCTGGTGCGACGGGAGCGGCTCTTCTTCTCAGCGGGGTTTTAAAAAGCAGCCGGGAACGTGTGGAATCTGCTGGTGATCTCTCTGGTCATCAGCCTGCACTAACCCCCCCCTCTGGCCCCTCTCTGGACCGGGATCGCGAGACTTCTGACATGTCGTTCGGGGCTTTTGTTGCTGCTTTCTGCTTCTCGTTCCTCATAGGTGAGTTCAGGAGCCCCAACACCGGGTGAGAAAACCCCCGCTTTGGATAACGTCTGTGCTTGTGTGTTAGCTTTTACATAAAAAAAAAGGCATGCAGTGACATGTAATAGATCCCACTTGTGGAGGAAAAACCTCTGAGTCAGTAAAATGGAAAAAAGTGCCTGTTGGGTCCTCGGACTGGTTTGGATGAGTTCTTTATTATCCTACATGGTTGGATAAAGTGGGATAAAGTCATTTGAGAGAGATGAAGTGACATCCTTCACTTTAAAGCAACACTATTGACAAGGTGCAAACATAAGTTGGTTACTCAGAGTGTTCATTTTGTTAAATGGCGTTCAGATGATTTGATGTGTGAAAGGCTGGAAACAGACAAGTAGACAATAAACACCTCAGGTTGTGGGAGCTCTTAATGTGTTTTGCATTAGACTTCTGGAGACGCTTCCAGTCCTCCCTGGCTCTGCCCCGCGGCTGGGAAACGGCTCCTTCCGAGCGGCTATCAGATGCAGATGTGTGGACGCTGCTTTGCCTCTTAGGAACGCCTCAACATCTCCCAACACGCCACTGGCCAAACTCCAGCCCAGATCCTCTTTATCTCAGCTGCAGCCGAGCGGCCTGCCCCCCCCACCCCCCGCTCAGGTGCTCGCCTCCGCTCTCTGGCCGGGCCTTCTGATTACAGCTCGGCCGGTTAATTAGTGAGGAGAGCCCCCCCCCCAGGGGGGCCGAGTGAGCCTGGGTCCTGAGAGATAACAGCGTGAGCCGAAAGCCCCCCCGGGGACAGGCGTTCATCTCGGTGGGATGGAGGAGGATTGAAAGGATGCTGGTTGGTCCAGGCTTTGTTGTTAGAGATGAAAGAACCCCCCCAGAGGTCGTGCCCTTAAGCCTGCTGAACGGACCCGAATACGTCTCCTACGAAATCTGTGCGGGGGGGGGGGGGGGTTGGTGCTCTGCTCCACGGAGAAGGATCTCACAGCCTCAGGGGGATGAATCTACGGGAGAGCGTTTTCACTGCCGTGGTGGGTGAGGAGCTGACTGTGCTCATTTCCTGTGTAACTCCGGCGGTATTTGAGGGGGGGGGGGGGGATCAGAAATGCTGATGACAGCTCCAACGTCCTCCGCAGCCATCTGCCTCCAGAGCGGGGAAGTGGATTCGAATGCACTGGTGTGTTTGAGCGAGCTTTTTCAACCATTTTTTCTCAAAACTGAGAAAAACAGGGGGGAGGGTGGTGGGGGAGGCTAAGACAGCGGAAGTCTGGCAAGTCCGGCGTTATTTCTGACATTTCGAAATTGACAGAGAGCTGCTGACACCGAAAACTGCCGTATCAGTGAAATGGGGATTTGCTGTTTCTGACTGTACTGGATCCATGCTGCCAAACATGGAGAGTGATGAGCAGGGAGAACAGCATCCAGCTGGTAATGCAAACACGCTGCTGGCCCCGAGTTCTTTTCAGTAACGAGGTTTCATAACACAATCATTGGCAGAAAGCGACCCCCTTTCGTAAGTCAGCTGTTCGTTCCATCCCAGCTGAAGTTCTGAGCTTTGGCTAACAGTGAATGTTTACGGGAACGGTCGGTTTTATCTCAACGGAAATGATACAAACACAGGATGAGATTATGAAACAACGTTTGAGGAGTTCTCAGCGCCAATTTTCTGTCCAAGTTTGGACGTCTTCACAAGCTTTTCTGCAGCTCTCCAGTTGGATTCCAAAGGGGAACATCGTTTCCACGGATCATTTCAACAATCTTTGAGATGTGAGCAAGATCTCAGCCTGTCCAAAACTTTCGGCCTATTGTTTATGAAGCATTTCTTCATCACACTGGCTGTGTGTCTTGTGTTGTTGTTTAGGGGGATGGTGATATTCTACTGCAGGGGCTTTGTTTATAGTTCATAGGTCTGGACAGCATGTGAAATGAATTAGATCAATCAGGAACTCCACATGGAGATTCCGTGAGAAACCATCTGGCCGTCAGTCTTTGGCTGTAATTATTATTCTTTCAACTATACAATGACCTTAAAACTACAAAATCTAAATAATTAAGAAATTGAGAGTGAATTGGGAGACTTAACTATAGTCCACACCTTAATCCCAGCTTGACGGCAGAAATGTGCTCCCATCCAGATCATATCCTCAGTCTTGATGTTCTGGAGCATACAGTGGAGAGGAAAGGCCCAATTTCCCCGTGGGGACGTGTCCAGAGTTAGTTAGCAGCTCCGTCATCATTTGATGGCTGCGTTGTCGGACATTAGCAAACGTAAAGAATCAGACTTACTTTCTAAAAATTGGTGGGATGCTGTGTTAGTGTTAGCAATAAATGTGAATTCAAACAATGACAGATGAGATGGATAAATAACCCATGTCTTCTGGCTTGAGCCTACGTTTCCACACATTTCTGATAGAAAACAGGATGTTTCAGCTATTTGCAAAGGCTAAAACCCACTGGGGTCTCCTTTAGTCTCTGATTACTGGTCCAGATGTTTTTCTGCTTGCTACTAAAACAAACTTTAGCCTAAATAGTTGAAATTCCACTTTGTAGAGGGACTTTATATTGTATGACCTACATCTGAAGTATTTGGCTGTCCGGTTATCGCTGTTTCAGCTGGAACTGTGACCACGGAGGACGACAGCTACAGTGAGTTTGTGCCAGAAGATGACGCTCCTCAACTCGACTACCAAAGTGAGTACGTGTTCCACGCCCTCACTTTGGAGGGCAGATTGTGGCGTTTGCAGTCGACCACAGATTGAACCCTTTTCAGACTTCTGTGGAAGCATCCTGCTTCCAGGTGTATGAAGCCACACAACGGAGTCAGCAGAGCCACAAAAAAACATTTAAATCTGCAAATAAAGAGAAAAAAAGGAAAGGGGGGATATAAAGAAGAAATTGGCATTTTCAATTTTTTTTAGAATTTGGCAACTAGAAGTGTCAAATAAAATGTATTAATAGGATTAATACATGTATTAATTTATTAATGCTATTGATACGTATTTATTATAATTTTTAAATGAATACGTTCTTGATGATGCATAACAGTTAGATGTGCTTTCTCCCTGAAACCAGATCCTCTCTGGTGCCACTCACCCAGCCTGGCCAACGGTGAGCTGACCTGCCGCTCCCCTCGCGGTGGCGCCCACAGGAGCACGCTGGGCACCCGCTGCGAGACGCGCTGCGACCGGGGGTACCGGCTGGTGGGAAGAAGGTCCATTCAGTGCCTCTCCAACCGCCGCTGGTCGGGGACCGCTTACTGCCGCAGTACGTGGAGATTCTAAGTCCCTACATGAGGACAGAACCGGTGATATTCTTTATTTCTCTTATTACAAAGACAGTTCGGAATACCAACCACTATTGTGCGTAGCTGAATTGTAACTTATTACAATTTAAGTTACTCATTTGGTGAAAACAGTCCCTATTGGCTGAACAATTTGCATTTCAAATACTTAGATTCTAGGGGCCGGCACACGCTCCCACTCTCACTAACACACAGCTGGGCGGAGTTAGAGCACCAACAACAGCACCGAAAGGACTAAGAGTGTCCCACAGCTGCTGTTACACACATGTCTGATGCTGTTTCATTTATCTGGTGATAAGAAAAAGCAGGTATTTATTTGACAGTTGTGGCTGATATTTGTGTTTCTATGGCGCTGCTTCATAGAGATTCGCTGCCACGTGCTGCCCCTCATCCCTCACGGGCGGTACGCCTGCTCTCAGGGCTTCGTGGTGGACTCCAGGTGCGACTTCACCTGTCGCCCCGGCTACCGCATCCAGGGGGAGCACTCGCGCACCTGCCTGCACGGGGGGCTTTGGAGCGGAGAGCAGCCCGAGTGTTCAGGTACGCTCCCAGGAAATCTTTCCACTTAAGGTCGGCATTCCTCCACAAAGCAGACTTCCGTTGAGTCTCACAGTCTCTTTATTTCAGATACCGATCCTCCAAAGATCAGGTGTCCTCCGTCTAGACTCAAGCCTGCAGAGCCCGGGAAGCTCACTGCCACCGTGACCTGGGACCCCCCCGCTGCCACGGACACCGCTGACAAGTCACTTGAGTAAGCTGCTCCTCTCCTTCTCCCAGCTCCCCTTTGTGTTTTTGGATTAAACGTCCTGACCGCTCTCATCCCTCTGCAGTGTGGTGTTGGAGGGCCAGCAGCCGGGCACCGACTTTAAAGAGGGGGTGACCATCATCCGCTACAAAGCCTACGATCAGGCTAGGAACAGGGCTGCCTGCAAGTTTCTCGTCCGCGTTGAGGGTAAGCCTCCGAGCCGCATCTCCTTGAGTTATGAAACGGCTTTAAAGACTACTGAGGCACCACGGGGGTCAGTTGGTCATCACCATCGCCTCACAGCAAGAAGGTGCTGGGTTCGAGTCCCGGGGAAACTAGGACTCGGAGAATGTTATATGTGTTAAAATTCCCCCGAAACCATGTGTTGGTTTTTGTCCTGTGGAATACCCTCGTGGCGGCACGGGGTTGTGGTTTTTAGCCTCACAGCAAAAAGGTTCTGGGTTCTAGTCCCCGGGGGAACCAGGATCTTTCTGGGTGGAGTCTGCATGTTCTCCCTGTGTCTGTGGGTTCTCTCTGGCTTCCTCCCACCGTCCAAAAACCTGCATGTTATGTTGACTGGACATTCTAAATAGCCCTTAGGAGTGAGTGTGTGTGTGGTTGTTGGTCCTTGTGTGTCTCTGTGTCACCCTGCGATGGACTGGTGGACTGTCCAGGGTGTACCCCGCCTCTCTCCATTGACCACTAGGCTCCAGTTCCCTCCGTGACCCCGTTAGGGAATAAGCTGTAACGATAATGGATGGATGGACTGCTGAGGCCAGCGTTATTTTTTCCCCCCCGCTGCGTTCTCCATCCAGTGAGGCGATGTCCGGAGCTGCATCCGCCTCTGCACGGTTACGTCAGCTGCTCCTCCGACGGGAACAACTACGGCGCCAGCTGCGAGCAGCACTGTGAGGGAGGATACGAGCGCAGGGGGGCGCCCAGCCGCGTCTGCCAGTTCAACCGCAGCTGGAGCGGGGCCCCCGCCGAGTGCGTCCGTGAGTACACAGCCACAGATAAGAGGCGGGAAGCCGAGTACCCGGGAACCAAACCGAGTTCAGCCAGCGGGCGCGCCAAGGCATGAGTAACGACGCAGTTGGACTCGTTCCTTAATTTGCTTGAGAAAGTCAAAGAGGCTTAAAGAGGAGATCTTTTTAAATGAACCTGGAACAGACGAGTATCTGCTTGTTCCAACGTTTTTTGGAAGTCAAAGACTAAGGGACTAATTTAATTAAATTGCATTGCTTTGAAAATCTGGGTACAACTAAAACTATTTTGAAAACTTCTCAAGGAACTCCACAACTACCTACTTATCTGTGCAGAAAGTTCCAATCCCTCATTTTCTTTCTTTTGCCAAGTGTTTTTATCTAATCCTTAGAGGGCTCCGGAGGAGTAGTTCTCCAGGCTTTCTGAAGATTTTTTTCATGGACACCGGCTGCTTTTCCAATCGTTTTTTAGCCTACCTCACCATTTTCAGAGGAATTAGGGACAGAGGGCAAAATTCAAACTGGATCTTTAGACACTTTGTTACCAGCAGCCCATCACAAAAACGGAGTCCATCTGCAGGATGTAACTGTGACCTTGGATTTGCAGCAATGGAGATAAAATCTGATGTGAAGACAACTTCTGCTCTCCTGGATCAGTTCCATGAGAAGAGGAGGCTGCTGATCCTCTCTGCTCCAAACGTGTCCGACCCAGACTACCAGCTGCAAAACATCATGATCCAAGTGAGAAAGCGCCTCTGCTGCCCGCATGACCCCCCCCTAAAGAGTCCCCACAGACGTCTGATGAACAGGAAAAACTATTAAAACCTGTTTCGGTTTGCTTCCAACAGAAATCCGACTGCGGATTAGATCTGCGTCATGTGACGGTCATCGAACTGCTGGGCTCGCCGCCGCGGGAGACGGGCCGCATCAAAGAAAAAGAGCTTC
This sequence comes from Menidia beryllina, assembly GCA_013363375.1. NCBI lineage: Eukaryota > Metazoa > Chordata > Actinopteri > Atheriniformes > Atherinopsidae > Menidia > Menidia beryllina. The sequence continues at coordinate 5,086,384 of JABUIW010000031.1, read as the reverse complement.
ACCCTGATGTCATCGAGGGCTTGAGGTGAGAAGGACGTGTCATCCTTATGAAGACTTTTAAACTGTTTCTGGTTTTAACCTGAGAGAAAGAGCTCATTGAGATGAAAAATTCCACCCCGAGATGTTTTTTTTATTTTTTATGACTTCCAGCCTCATTAACAGTGCAGTCATTCCATCTCACTCTTTAAATGTCGAGAGTCTTTGGGTAAAGTAGAGCCCCTGTCAGTCTGACTTCAGCGGAAAAAATCTGCTCCAAAGTTTCCCACTGATGAAATTGCATTAGTTACATTTTAACAGCGTCCACAGTACATCTCTTTTAGAGCAGACACAGGCTCAAACATTTTGGAGCTCATGTATTTTAGAGGAGGCACACGGAGGGATTCTTTCAGTGCAATCTGAGTAAGGGGCCGTGCTCAGTTTTTCCAGTCTGGAAAAATCTCCCCACCTTCAGTCTCCCTGCTGACACAGCTTACACTGCATCTCACACAGCGTGCTGACCGGCGTGGGCAGGATGGTGGAAAACTCAGAAGACGATGGGAATGCGTAGGTCCACACAGGGCTCATCATCAACAGGAACTATGATTTATTAAAGATGAACGTTCCACAATCAACCACGGATCAAATGCCCATGTGCAGAGCTAAAGAGGTTATTTGCTGTCATGAAAACAATCTCAGACTTTCACGGTTGCTCTTACAGAGACATTTTCCTCTAATCGTGGTCCAGGCATTGCTTCCACTGACACGAGCACCGACAGCCCAGTAGCCTTCCACTAATAGTAGCATTTTCATGGGAATTCCCAAGTACAGTTCATCACTGTTGGATGGAAACAAGCCTTTATTATCACTGGGTCTTACACCGTGTTCTGGGAGGACTCCACTGGTTTACCACCCTCTGAAGAGGGTGACAGTTTGTCTATTTCCCTTCAGATGTCAAGACTTTAAATCAGTGGAGCCCAACTCTTAAGATTTGGATTTCTCAACGAGCTTTGATCATTTTCCTCAGAAATATTTGCCAGGAAATACCTCACAAACGCTATGAGGAAAGTCATATTTAGGTCTTTAAAGAAACAGAACCACTTACAATTGTCTGCCCTGTGCATTAGATGGATGCTTATTTCGTCTCTGCCGTCAAGCAGTTCTTTCTTAAACGCTTAGAATCTTTTGAATGTTCCTATAAAAATCAATCAGCCTCTTAAAATGTGTATCATCTCCCTGCAGGCAAGCGTTCAGAATCTCCAGGTCCTACTTCTGCATGGTGCTGCTGGACGAGCACGGACTGGACCGAGAACGCTTCATTACCCCGGTGTCCTCGGATGAGCTGTTCTCCTACATCGACGGCTTCCTGATGGACGAGGAGGAACGGGAGAGGCTGGAGCTCCGCAGAGACTTCTGCGAGTAATTTAATGAACCTCCCCGGCTGTCGCAGCAACAAAGTCATCAGTTTGACTGAGATGAAAGCAGGAAGGACGAACGACCAGAGGGCAGGCCCAGAGGACGCTCCTGGAGGGAGGATGTGATCACTGACACTGAAGTGCTGGCACTGTTCCCTTTGTGAAAACCATCCTTTTCTAACAGAAAATATAACAGCCAAATATGTAAGAACACAGGATGAATATTAAACATCTGATTGGTAGTGTGATGTCATTTTATTCAACCTATTTGTAAATCAGGAAAACTTTGCATGGTCAGAAAATCCCCAGGTGGACGTACAGTTTGTGTTGACAGGGTGGAGATGAGTATGTGTTGGGTCAGTTGACTCTAATTGGGTCAACCCAAAAGTAAACGAGTGACAGACCACCCACCAAAAAAAAAAAAAAAAAAAGAAATCTAAATTTAATAGATAGTTTTGAATGATTTAATTTCAAATAGGACTTTTAATTAAGGTTAAATAAATAGTTCAGTAAAATGACAACTGGTTAGATGCAACAGCAACATTCCTGTATAACAGCACATTAAAGCCGTTTTCCCACATTGTGTTACTCTGTACAAAGCCTGGCGTGTTCCTGTGCTGTGCATCAGCATAAATGGGGGAATAAATAAACCAAAACACAGTGACTGTGTCATGATCTTAAGGCTACAAACAGAGTTGCGATGGTTGGGCACAGTTTCAGCAATGACACCAGTCAGTGAGCTGAACTCCCCACAGGAGTGAGCTGACTTTTAATGTGGGCCAGTGAGCTGTGTGACTTCAGCAGACAAGCTTCTGGCCTAATAAGCTTGCAGAATAAACTTAATCCACAGTCTCAAGTTTTTCCCAGAGGCGGCGGCTTCTTTCTGCCTCAGTTTTTCGATCATTCGAGGATTCAGCCCTCTGCTGTCCTCATTTCCCCTTTGCCTTTCCCATTGTGGAACGCAGTGGAAGAGTACCCTCTGCCCACGAGTCTGGGTACTGCATCATCTTCTGCCAAAGACTGACCTCCTCTCCAACCGAATCCAGCTCCACTTCCTCTTTTTTAGTTAATACAGTGCCTGCAGAGGGGAAGATTACAGAAAGGAAGCTGAATTAGTCTGATTAACGATAGCAGTCTTTTTAGCGAACCACAAACACAAAAAAAAGACTTCCGATGGTATTTGTAATAAAGTCAAATTATGTCACAGATGGTGATGGTTTTACTTAAGTTTGTTATGTTTCTACTGGCTGTGTTTGACTGTCTACTTTCAATCCCTAAAGCTACGTGTATCTTTATCCGACACCGAAATGGAGATGCTGTAGGAGTTAGTCAACCTAAAAGGTTACAACCAAGTTCTCAGTCAGAAAGGAATGAAAAAGTGGATTTGAACCTTTTCCGGAGCTGAGGCGGAGGCCACCGAGGAATTCGTTGCTCATGCCCTCTTTGTCCCACACAGTCAGCTCCAGACACATGCCCTTCAGCTGTTCCAGGGCCAGCCCCTTGTACACAAATGTGGCGTCATAGTGTGGATTCAGGCTCTTCTTCACCACGGCCGTCGTTTTCTTTGAGGTCTTCATCTTTGTTGGGAACAAGTACCTGTGGAGCCATCATCAGGTTAGCGTAAAACGAGCCGTCTGAAACCAAGACAGGTTTGTAGAGGGTAAAGAATGGTCATTTACCCTTTCACAAAGCTGTCAGATGTGCCTCCTGGTTTCATTGCCGTCAGATTCTTTGCCTCCTTAATGAGGATGTGCAGCTCTCCTCCTTCCTCTGGAACAGCTTTTTTGCCTAAAAAGGAGACATATTTTCAGATATTTGAGGCACAGTGCACTGAAAGCATCATCACGGTTGGTTTTTCTTTCACCTTTGCCTTTTTCAGCTGTTCTCTTTTTAGGTGTAACATATTTCAGTGAGATCACCAGTTCTCCCTTGGACTGCGCAAAAGCTGAAATTGGACCCGATGTGCCTGCCTGTTAAAGAAAAAGAGGATTATAATTAGGACACATTAACAAAAAAAAAACTAAAACCCATCTACCACGGATGGCTGTGGGCGCTGCAGAGACTGACGTTTAAATAACGTATAGATGATTTACACCATGACATTTAATTTAGATAACATGTCCACAACAAGGTTTAACAGATTTAGAGCATGAGGGAGAGCCAACATCTATATTGCCTGTCAAAAGCTCGTGGATGTTTGCATCCATCCAAGTCTTCTTCTAAAAACGATCATGAGGCCATTGTAAGCAGGTCCTCATGTTGTTGGAGGCAAAACAATCCACGACCCTGCTGCGCCGTTCCTCCATTAAACAGAGAATAGATCAAGGTGGAAAGGCCAACAAAGGGTTAAAGAAAAGAAAAGTTTTTTTTCATGTAAACTTGCTTTAAAAAAGTGTGTAAAGACACATACAATGCATTGTGTCTGGGGCCTCGTGGCTTCTTCGACAGAGGATATCAAACAGTTTTACAGGTAAGGATAGTAAGTCTAGCTCCTCTGATCTACCTTCCCCATTAGCTGCATGCAATCCTCATTAGCAGAGTCCAGGTTTTGGCAGTCCAGTGGGACCTCCACCTCTCCCAGGAAGGCGTTGCGGCTGAGACGACCATGATGCCAGACGGATATCAGGACGGAGCGGGTGACCAGCTGAGAGCGGCTGATGGAGTACTGGTTGGGATAAAGAGGACGTGAGGATCAAAGCCCCGTCTCTCTGCCGATACAGTTATGGAACGTCTTTATGTAATTTTAATGGTCTGATGTTGAGGGGGTTTTAAATTAATCATAGATCAAGGATGAAAGGAGAAACTTTGTTGGAAACCGACATCAAATATTTACAGCTTTCTTTCTCAAAAATAACAGGACCACTGCGGCTGGCATCAGCTTGTTCATTTTAGTGTCAGCAGTTTTTCCCCCCCTTTATTTAAAATTTGGCTGCTAGCAGGACCAAACATCAATATTTGACAACAGATGTTCTTACCTGCAAAGTCAATATCAATCTAAGGTCTGATGAGGTGTGGTCATTTTGTGAGGAGACTAAACAGGAAGTGCCGTTCAGTCAGCATTATAAGGTCTACAGTTACAAACCTTTAACGTCTCATTGTAGATGGGGTTGATGGTGGATTTCTTGATGCTGGTCTTTCTCTTACTCTTGCGAGATTTGTCAGGGAGCAAATAACATTTAACATACCTGAAACGGACAAAATAAAAACCAAGTCAATCCCCAGTTCCCAAGGACTCAAAATCTGCTCTTCTAATGCATTTCCTCACAGAGTTGTGTTACAAAAAATAAATAAAAAGGAACAATCTGTTGACATTCAATTTCCTGTGAGGCTCAGCTAATCACCTCTGGGATTGTAGGCATTAAAACTATGTAAACATCGCAGCCTCTTATCCACACTCATCAAAACAGAGCTATTATCACTGCGGGACTGCGCACTAGAAATATGCACGAGAGACACAATCGGCCTTACTGCCCTAGCGAGATCAGAGGGAGGGCACATTGTGGCTCGGATCACAGCAAACTTGGGTATTTACGGGTTGGAAAGCTGCCGGGAAGCGTCGCCATAGGCCAGTCCCTGGCACTCCTTGATGAGGACCTGGAGACTCTTGCTCTGCTCATTGTAGCTCAGCGAGAAGACGATGTCCCCGCTCACCTCCACGCTGTCGAAGTCTCCGGCGTCACTGTAAATACTTATCAGGCTGCCCAGTGTGCTCTGCACAGACAGACACGGGAAGAACTGTGCCAACTTTCTCCATTTGATTTAAAAAGACAAAACACCAGAAACGATGATGAAACCATACCGAGAATGTTAATGGATAAACTACCGAAAAGAAGGATTAACATTATCTCTGTACATCCAAACATGGTTTGCTCTCCTCAGATTCCTGTAACTTAAAATCTATTTTGTCAGTTTGACGTATTGTCGAGAGGATTTCCTGGGGTTGAATATCACTGTTTGGATCAGTTAGAAACTAAACAGCCAGCTGCTGGAAGTGTGAGATAAGTTGGTTTGTCGTTACCTTTGAGCTTCGTAAGCTGGAGGAACTTGCATCCATCGTCCTTCTATGAAAGCTTACCAAGCTGTCGATATCCTCCTCCTCTTCATCCTATGCAACACCATTAAAATACACAATAAACAAAACACAGAGTTCTGTAAACAAGGATTTCTGGTTCCCCTTTTGGCATGGACTTTGCCTAATTAGATCAAAGTTTAAAATAGATTATTAAGTAATTGCCATTTCGTATAAAAGCAAAATTAAAACACAAATATATTTTTAAAACCAAAACAAAACCAAGCCAGGCCAGTTGGATGTGCTGGAAAAGCCTCCATAGGGAGGTGACCAGGCGGCGTTCTTCCTCGTTTTTCCTCAACAGTGAAAAATCAAATGTTTTGGGGGAAAACGGGTCAGAAGAAGGAGCAGTGTCCTCTACCTGCACATCTAAACCTGGCACAGACTGGCTCCTGTTTCCCAATGAGGTCTCTGATGTGTCACGTAGGTCTTGTGTTGATACAAATTCTGTAATAAAAGTGACATGTCCAGCAGCAGTTAAACTAGTTTTTTTCTGAGGCACCAGCTCATTTAAAGAGGTAGGAACCTGCAGGTTTGGGAACTCGTCTGACACTCTTCTTGAACAGTCTTTCGACTTCTATGTCAGGGCTCAGGGCGACTGGTTTCACCTCCACAGCCTACGACCACCGAAGAAGAAAAGCATGGTTAGAGAAAAGAACACAACAATAATCAAAGAGTAAATCAAATCCTCGTACTTTGCAGCTGCTCGGGTCGGCGCCATCAGTGGTGACGACATCTGCTCTGACTGGGACGGTCAGACTGGAAACACTGGATCCTGCTGGGCTGGAAGGTGCCGAATGGTAATCTGATCTGGTTAGCAAAACAAATAAGACATGCTCAGCCAAAATGTGCAACTTTTTACTGTTGACTTGACAAGAAGCTCTTACATTTGGCCTTAATGTGGATGAATTGCTCTTAATTCTTCCACAGCAAAAGTTCATGAACAGGACAACACCTGAATCCATTGTGTCATTTATTCATATTTCCAGTTGGAAAACCAACTGACCCACGTGGGTAAATTAAAGGATTTGATTCAAAGACACATGGGGATGGTGTGTTTGACTCTGCTCCAGACTGTGTGTTGGGGAGTCTGACTCAATGTTGAAAACGTTCGGCTTTCATCGCTACTTAGAAGTTAGGTTACATAGCGCCTGTTAGAGTAAACGGTTCTGGGTTTACCTTGACTGATCAGGGGTCACACGGCCAGATTCAGTCTCAGTTTTATTACTGGCGATGCTGCCGTTTTCCGCAGACTCTGTATCACTGTGAGCTGGCTTTGATAAGACGGTGTCCTTCACTTCAACCGATTCCCTCGAAGCAGCTGATTCAGGATTGTCACTTGAATGACTGTGAATAAAAAAAAGTGACATGAGGTTGAGTTTTTGTTCTTTAAAAAAAAAAACAATAAATATTAAATGGAAGAAGTAAAAAAAAAAACCCAGACCTTTTGTTAGCAGGCTGATTTTTCAGCCTGGGCATTGGCACAGGTTTAGGAGGCTCACTGCATTTATCAGCACTTCTTAAGAGCAACGCTCCAACCGGCTCAGGCTTCTTCACTAAAGCACAGTCCAAAAAGGGAAAGTTATACCCACTTCATCACAACTTAAACCAAAACTCTGCAATGTAACGGCAGTTTTTTAAAGTTGTGTTATTGCTGAACTAAAACAACATTTCTGCAGCTGCAGGCAGAGAAAGTGATGTTTGCATTCCTGGCGGAGCGGCTGATATCCACTTCCTCTTCCTGTACTCACATGCCGGCCTCGTTTTCAGGGAGGCTCTCACTAAGTCGGGAGCGGGAGCCGTAGAGTAACGGTTGATCCATTTATTGTAAAACCAGTCGCCCGTCTTCTTCTTTACATCCCTATAAGCCAACACAAATGCTTTGTTTAAGATTGAGAATAAACAGATTTGTGTATTCTCGACAATACAGATAATATGCATCTCAGTAGCTACATGGCTGACTGTTGATGCAAGTCACCTGCTGGCTCTAAACAAACAGTCTGAAGCACCAATGCTGAAGCTTTACATGTAAACACATTCAAGATGGATGGAAGTTATTCATTATACACTATCTGAGAAGACGACGGGCTGTTCGTTTCTAGACGTGAACATTTTAAACCTCCATCCACTTTCTATACTGGTAATTAGTGGGGGGTCTGGAGCCTATCCCGGCTGACAACGGGTGAGAGGTGGGGTACACCCTGGACAGGTGGCCAGTCCAACGCAGCACACACAGAGACAAACAACCTCACACACTCACATTCACTCCTAGGGGCAATGTAGAGTGTTCAGTTAACCTAACATGCTTGTTTTGGATGGTGGGAGGAAGCGGCGGTAACCCATTCATTGTGGGGAGAAATGCTAAATTCTTAACAGTGAAAATAAAATATTGGTCAAAAGAAGGCAGGAACCGCCCCTAACATGACAATTTTGTAAGACCATTCAAATATACAATCATCTTACGCTTTACTACGAGTCTCTACGACATCTCACAACAATTTACAAACCTGAAAACCCGCACAAGGAATTCTATCGGATTTCTACGGAATTCAGCTGCCTTGCAAAAGCATATTTGTTTTATCCATGAACAAACATCTCTTACGACTCTTTGGCGCAGACGCTGCAGAGCCAGGATCCGTCCGGCAGAAGAGTCTGGCAGCTGCGGCACACCGAGTGGTGGCAGACTTTACACTGGCTGGAAAAAGCTGGCAGACGACTCAGAGGCTCTTGACATCGGCCACAAGTGCGCTGACTGTATTTTCCGCTGCTACATTTGGCCCCTCTCCTTTTAACTTCCAGTAACTCAGATTTCAGCTTCCTGAGAGTGAAAACATGATAGTCATCACACACGGTTTTAAACATGAGAATGGAAAAATTTTAAAAAAAGAAAAACGATAAGAAGACATGGTGTGTGGGACGACAGAATTAAAACAATAATAATCTTATCCTAAACACATCAATTTGACTTGAGCAACACACCCTTTCACTTTCCTGGAGAACTGACTTCAGAGTAGGCTGTAAATTTGTTCACATTTAACTGCTTTAGTCTTAACATTCCCACCACAGTTTTCCATGTAAATTATCACAATGTACCCTGGTAGGGAGAAAAACACAAGCTGAAGCTGGAAACCAGATTTAAACCAATGGTTGACTCAGTAATCCTCAGATCCTGTTCGTAATATAGGTCTCCGCTCTCTGTAATATTGATATGTTTACATATCCTAACACAACTCAGAACCATTCTCACAAATCTCACAAATTCTCACAAATTCACAAACTAAATTAAGTCAAGGACCTAAACTAAGACCAAGTAAATAATGTGAACAGTTTCACCAGGCTTCCAAGCATGATGCCAAATCTTTAGTTTGGATGAAACGATTCTGAAAAGATGTGCACCATTAAAAGAAATGACCAAATATGATATTCCTATTAAATGATGAACCAATCTGGCTACGTTTGTAAAATCCTGCATACTCTTTGGTACATGAGGCAAAATGGAAATGCAGATTCCTCACCGCACACGCTGCTCCTCAACCTGCCTCAGGTCTGCATCCCGCCGAAGCACCGCCAAGATCATCTCCCGCTCAGAATCAGACAGGAAGCTGAGGTTAATCGTATCGAGAGCCCCTGGCATTGTGTATTCGACAAAGAACGGCGTGACGACAAAAGGGCTAAACCTTGATGCTGCTGCTTTTTAATGAGGCCCCTGCGGACAAAATCAAACCTCAGAAATCTTATTGTGCTTTATAGCACGAGCATGATAAATCCATCCACATGTTTAACACAACATATTAGGAGTTGATCCATTGTTGCAAAATGTGAAAAAAAAAGCATGTGCTTTCTTATAAGATTAAATCTCACTGCTGGGAATCTAGAGCCATTTTGTATGCATGTCATTGAAATATAAAACTTAACCAGCAGAGATTTTCCCATGGCATGGTGACAGATTCTAGCTCAAAACTATGCAAAAATGAGAAATGATCAGAAGGATCCTGGATACCAAATGACTTTTAAACCCTGCAGACTGTGGCTGGTGAAAGCTTGTTTAAAATGGGGCAGCCAATGACAACATGAACTCGGCTATCAAGCAGGGTTCCCACCCTCTAAGGATACAGACAGCCGGGTGGAGTTCATCAGCTTAACATTTGTTTGAGCTCAACATCAGCTTGTCGTCTGTCATGTTCCCATCTGACATTTTAAATGTTCAAAAAAGGTCAAAGTAAGAACAAATATGTTGCCAGTCAAACGATGAGAGTTCTATTGTTCTCAAGCAGGACGCAAAACCAGAGAATCTTTTCCTCATAGTTTGAATGCTTGGGGCCAAGTGAGTCAAACAAAAAGTAAACAGTACCTGTAGAGCAACTTCTACCAAGTTAATATTAAATTTCTCAGGAATATGGCGTCCAATAGCACGTCAGATAGGACTAATTTTTACTCAACAGAGAATCATTTCAAAAGCCTAACAAGTAAGCAAGCTTGTAAATAAAGTAACTGATTAGGTGTTTGTTTTTTATTGTTTGGGAGCTAAATATGTTATTGCGGTGTTGAGTTTATAAATGTAATGAAGTTCATAAATTAATTAGTCCTATTTTTATCAGCCTCTGCTGGCGCCTACGGCCCAACGTTGACGCAAGTTACGCTACCAACTTAAAATTAAATGTAGGTTGCTCCAAATATCCTCCTCAGGGCTAAACTAACAAAGCTGGTAACTTATATGTGCAATATAAGAGCAAATGTCATTATTTCACTACGCAGATAAGGCCTGAATAAACACTTGGACTTATCGTGTTGAATTATACACACCTGTTGGTGAGAGAAGTCCGCTACACAGCGGTGTCCAGAGTTACTCCGGGAGACAGGCGGCTATTCCTGACTGAAACACAAGAAAAAACATTTAACAGCAGCAGCCGGGGAGCTAACCGAGCCTTAAAATGCCGCGTAACACCAAGCCAGGACTTATTTTCTGTGTCGGGGAAAGACCAGAAGCTCAACCGTACCTCCCACTTGTTTGCTCTTCTTGTCTCCAGTCTTCTCAGCTGTACTTTTTGAGCTCTACGCGGGTGTCCCAACAAGTACCGGAAGAAAAAAAAAAGAAAAGAGAAGAAAGTTGGTTGTAATAAAGCAGGAACTTCTCTCCGTCTCTTCCAGGACAGGTGTGTTCTTTCTTGGCTGCTTCACCACATAAAGGAGCCTAAATGTGGAAAACCTCACCACTGAGACGGTCCCGTAAAAATTAGCATTTTTTCCCCATTTTCCAAGCAACTATTTTTTTTTCTCTTTCCAGCTTTCTGTCACATGGAAACTTAAAAGCGAGTCTGTATTTTCGTTACTTTCTGACAAAATTAATAAAGTAATGTGTCTATCTAGCAAACAGAAAAAGGAAGCGTGTGATATCGAAGTAAAAAAAACTGGGGATATTTTTAGACTAAATTTGTGGTTTAAAACTGTTTAAATGCACTTACTTTTTTTATATGACTTAACGTCAATTTTGTTATTTAATTGTTGTTTTTTCACTTGGGAATCTTTTTTTTTCACATTTCATACTTGTATGTGAAATGATTTATTTCATCTACGTCCCTGATTCCATCTTGAATTAAATGACTTACATATTATGTAAACTTCTTGGTTAAAGAGGAATGATTCTCGGTTCAACCCCTCATAATTTAATTAAAATTTGACGAAGAAAGAAAGAATGGTAGGAGCACAACCAAAATGATGTAGAAAGAGGGCATAAAACAAGAATTTTTAAACCTAAAAAATAATCATCTATAGACTTTTTTATAGAAAAATATGTTTATTTTGAAAAATAATTACAACACTTCCTTCTGTGTCCGAGCAGAAGTGTAGGTATTGATTAAATGTGATTCGTTATCGGGTTGAAACGGCTGAAAAGTGTCATTGATGCACATTTACCCAGCAGATAAACATTTCAGAGGAATCCACTGCATAACAACAACTAGGCCGTCGTCTTGGAGACGGCACATAAAGTGGTGGCTGTGGTTTGCTTGTCTGCTGCCAGATGTGAGCAGATTTGTATCTGGCCGAGGTGTCTGTGTTCGGTCCACCTGCTAGGACCGCTCGGTCTCCATTAAGGACGGTCTGCACTCCAGGTCCAACACGACATGGTGGACATGAGGCGCGTAGGACTTCACGTGCTCTATGTGTTGGATGTTTGTCAGCCACAGCGCCCCAGTGGCGTCCCTTAAGAGAGAAGCTATGCGGGTTGCCGTTTCATCTGCCCAGGCCCTCCACACCTCTCTTCCAGCTTTCTTCCCGGAAAGCCTCTGAGGTGCATCGCTAGCTGCGGGGTTGTGCAACGGTGAGCTGACGTTCTGGTGGATGTGTAAAACGCCACCGGTGGTCCTCTTCAGCAGCCGGCAGGCGACGGGCCAGCCGTCCTCCGAACTCGGGATTAGACCCAAGTTTATACGGTCCGCAACGTCACACAGCTGGAGCTGGGGAAACAAAAAGGCAGAGGCTCCAATGGAGTAAAAGTGGAGTGAAAAAGGAAAATGTTGTGTTCTTTGGAGCTTTTAGGATGCATTCAGGAAAAGATGTTTCAGACTTAATGAATGCTGATGGGGTTCAAACCAGTTTAAACCTCAACTTATAAACATTAGCCACAAAATATAATGCTTAAAAAATTGTGCTGCCATTTTTTTAGATAAATACATTTGTTTAAAAAGTATTTCTATTTTTAACTATAAAATGAATTCTAAACTGCCTCACACACTACCACTAGAGGCTGTAAGTGGTTTCTGTCGTCTCTACACTCAACTCAAAAACTGCTGATAGAGAGCGTTTATAGGATGGCGTTACCTGCCGGTTGTCTCCCTGATGAACGGTGCAGCGGTCGGACACACCGTTTGCCTGGAGGTTCTTCTGTAACGCTTCGACGGCATCGGGGTTCCACTCGCAGGCATGGACGTGACTGGCCTTTGAATGGACCAGATATGGAAGAGTGAAGTATCCAATACCTGATGAAACATAATTGTGATATTCAAACAGGAATAAGTTGAACTATTCATATGAGTTTTGGTCTGAATGCAGCTCAAATCAGAGAAGCAAACAGTTGGACAATTAAAAACAGAAATAGATCAGTAAAATGGCTTTAGCAGTTTAAGCCACTTCTTGCTTTTTCAGGACCCTGCCTTTAGAAAAAAAAAAACAACAGCAGAGGAAAAAATGGACATTGTAGGGAGTTGGTGACCAAAGGTTATGTATGATTTTCCAGAAACTAAATTGACTCTTTCCGAACTTTTTTTTTTCTTGCTCTGTAGAGCACTAATGTGTCAGATTAAAACGGTCATACAGGCAAATCTTAGCTCTTTGGAAAAAAATATTAAATATTTGAAAATATATCTTGAGCTTTGTTCGTATTGGTTTGTTTGTTCACACTTTTTTCTTTCCAGTTTATACAACTGGAGATGGTGAAATCCATTTAAGAATTCCATTCTAAAATTTAAATCAAAGAGTCCACCTGCCTGACTTTTTGACCCATGATGTGCACTGCAGAACTGTGGCATTTTATCCTGAAAGATTCTCCACAATGAGATGTTGAAAAACAAAAGACGATTAGAATGATTGTGGGGCTTCAATACCTGCATATAAATCCACAACCGTCTCTCCTCTGCAGTTAAACGCAGCCACTCGGAGCTTCTCCGTTATGTTTCCAGCAGAGAACATGCACTTCGTGACGTCAAACTCATAGCTGAAACAAAGATTGAATTTCGAGCAAGCGTTTTATATCTATTGAAAATGCCTCCAATCGAAAAGCAAAGAAACTCACCTGATTCCGTTGTCCACATGTTTGACCCAGCTGTTCTCCCCCAACAGTACTGTCACCACAGGAGACCTGAACCCATCACTGAAAATTCGACTCAACTTTGCCAGCCGCTTTGACCCCAGTCCGCTGGCCACAACGCTCCAAAGCTGATCATCTAAATGAGTGAAAAGCAAATGAATTTCCTCTCATAAATCATTTGGGCCGCTGATAATAAATTTATCCTAGTCCCAGTGGGGTACCGATTTTCCTCCATAGCGGCAGGGTGAAACAGCTGTCTCCCAAAAGAACGAGATCTCCATGCCGTTGGAAGCTGCGAGGAAGGTCTGCTCTGATCTCCTCCATCCATCTCTCCCCCCGAGACTCCAACAGCTCCTGAAGCATTTTCTCCAGTTTATTCTGACCCATCTTCCCTTTGTGTTTCTTGGGCAGGCATGGAGACTACCGAGTGTAAAGGGAGACATCAGAAGACAGAAAAAAATAGGACAGCAGGAAATATAAGTATTCTATGAATCGTTATCTATTTAGTTGCTATTACCTGACTAAAAACTATTTCACAAATATCTGAAGGTACAGTGTTCCTGAGAGACTGGAGATCAAGTTGTGACAGGCAGGATGGTAAAATGGGCAAGAGGACTGTCCCATCGGGGTCTTTCACCAAGTTCAAACTATGGTCAAAAGCTCCACTCAACTGGAGACGATTCCTACAAAATAAAGGAAATGTGACAGAAGAATTCCAGTAAAAGAAAAAACACAAAAGTTAAAGAAACTCTGTGTCCGCTGTCAGTCTTGTGCTAACTGTTAGCTACTATAGTTGGGTTAATATTTTATCTGTAGGTGCCAAATTACCTGAACTGCTGAGTATGACAACAGGAAACACGAAGACAAGGCACGGCGTCCATTGCTAAGCAAACAAACTTTGTGGGTTTGAAGACAGCTTGCTTATCCCTTAACGAACTTTAACTATATTTTACACAGCAATGCGTTTCCAGTCGGACTATTTTGATGAGCGGACAGGAACTACTGTGTTTTAAAAAGACATATGCATATATACGTGTTTATGGTATTTCAAACCCATCCAAATGTTCACTTCAAACATTAAAATTACCAAAAGTAATGTGACTTTATTGAAATAATATTTTGATCCAGAATGGGGGAAAATTGAGGAGGAAATCATCATTTTATTCTTTGCTTGTATCAGTTGCTCCCCGATGCCGACAGATGGAGACAACCCGTTAAAAAGGTGATGATGCTTAAAAATATATATATATATTTGTCATCCGACTTTGGTTATGTGGATCTAGCCAAGAAGTGGTGCCAGTTCTGTCTGCTGTTTAACAAATGTCCTGCCACTGGAAAAAGTTTAAAGTGCAATAAAAAAATAAATAAAAAAAAACATCTATTAAGGAATGTGCCAAAAGGGTTTTTTGTCAGTCAGATGTGGACCTACAATCTTGAGCAAGTACAATATGTTGTTAAAGGGAATTGTACCGGTTGATTAAAGAAATCACTGCACTATGACTGAAAACTGAAAATAAAACAGCAAAACGAAAAACAAATTGGCTGAAACAAGAGTAAGAGGCAGAGGCAGATGTGCAGGATCAGGATGGGATGTGCTTTACACCATTTAAGGCCTCTGGAACCATATGACCTTGGTGACATAACTTGGTTTGAGGAGAATAATTCCAATAATTAGGGATACATCAGTAAAGAGGGTAGGTCGGGGTTTGAGGAGTACTTGAATGATGGAGAGCAAATGGTGCAGTTTCGGAAAGATGTTGCTGAGGCATTGGATAGAATCGATAAATCGGGGCTGCCAGGAAAGTTGTAGCTGTGGTAGCTGTGTGTGTAGTTTGGATTGCTGCCTTGGTTGATGTGGCCACTGTGTGTGTGAGAGATTCTATCTGCTGCAGAGATTAGTTAGCTTTTAGATTATTGGTGTTCCCTGATGTTTTTAAGTACTGTGGCACGATATGGGAATACTACTCCAGATTCCAGGATCTGGTCTAGTTTAGGACTTTAAATGTGCTACGTTTAGAACAGAGATTGTATTATTTCGCATTAAATCAGTTAGAAAGGTGGTTCCAGGTGGAATCCAAGCCATTTCTAAAACAACTTTAACACAGAGCTGGATGTGAGTGTATCATCATCTCTCACATGAAACAAAATTCCACGTGTGAGAATAGAATCTGCTTTTTCAGAGGTGTTTTGTCTATTAACAATTAAGCTCCTAAATCTATTCCCCTGTGGTCTCCTCCTGTGGAGGCAGCTGAGTCCTTTGTTCCTCTCTGCTTCACCTGTCCTGCCCCTTTAAGATCAGACATTTCAATCTAGGCGTGTTTCCTGCTGCCATTGACTGAAACTGAGAGCTGGCATCCTGCAAGGGGGAGGAAAGAAAAACCACACATTGTACAGCCTGACGCGTTCCTGTCCGACCAGGCGATTATTCCTGTTTTTATTTGAACGTTTATTCTGTAACGAAGGGGCGTCATATAGCTACTGTCCGGATTATCTGTTTTTCTTTGATGTTTTACCCCCCCATTTCCATGGAGATGATATGAATGTCAAGCGCTCAAGGTCCAAGTGCCACGGCTGGATTTTCTTGCCTCTGTTGGGAAACATCTGTCGCAACCGTTCGGATGGACCTCAGCTGATCTGCGGCCGGAGCGTGGAGGGATCTGGACCGTGGGAGCCTCACCGTGGGGATGCCACGCTGCAGTAAAGACTGGGAAATAGTGGATTTTAGCAACCATCAATGATGTGAAAGCGACACGCTGACTCGAGAAACCAAAAAAAAAAAAAAAAGGGGGAAAAATGCCTACGCGCCGTCTTTTTACGCACGAGTGTGTCGAATGAACCTTATTGTCCGAGTCGCGTTGCATCGGTTCCGTTCAGATTAAACCAAAGAAGCGCAGATCTGGGGAAGGAGGACAGCATGTCGGCGGTGATGATAACGCGAAAGGTGCGAAAATGGGAGAAGCTGCCGGGGAAGAACACTTTCTGCTGCGACGGGCGCGTTATGATGGCCCGCCAGAAGGGGGTCTTCTACCTGACCATGTTCCTCATCGTCGGGACCTGCTCGCTGTTCTTCGCTTTCGAGTAAGT
>JABUIW010000031.1:5058902-5069936 GCA_013363375.1 Menidia beryllina | reverse complement strand
AAGTCGCCCCCGCCCCCCCCCCCCCTCCCCCGAACCACAGGCCACATGCCTTCCAAAAGTTCCCCCACCGATCCGGAGATCTGGTCCCTGTCCTCGGATCCAGCAGTGCGCAACCCGCCGCTGCGGATCGATCCACCGGCAGGACCCCAATCTGCAGTAACATTTCTTAGATTCCTGATTACTTAGATTACCAGTCAGTCCTTAAGAGGTTGTTGATGCAAACCATTTAAGGACGGCACTTTTTATGGAAGTCATTTTCCTCATTTTCCGACTCTTTGGAGGTCGAACCAAAGAGTCTAAGTGTTTTTATTTGAATTGGCGTTCTTGTTCCAAAAGGTTGGGTTTTCTGGTCATTTGGTTTCCAGTTGGTGTGTCTGATAACTCAAGAGAAGAGGCTAGAACAGTACGGATCAAATTCATTTGTCAAATTGCTACTTTTTTATCTAGTAAACTGAAGGTGATAATTGGGGTTAAACCCCAGTGTTTAGTCTCATGGCAGCGGATTCAGATTGTTTGTAATCGGTCCACTGAATGCATCCTCTGGGATTCTAAAAGGAGTGTTGAAAGATGATAACATGCCGTTTCCCGGCAACTCGTCCCCAACCTTGTGCCCGGCCTTCGCTTTGTTAAGAGCAACAATCTCTAATCTTTAATGAAATTTAGTCCTTGACTGAGGAAGGGACGCACACTGAGGGGTTTAATATTTCCTAACTTCTGCTGTCCACTTATCGGATGGAAAAGGGGCTCAGATATGAACCCACAACTGGTCCGTCCAGGGTCAAGAGACCGGGGCTGGTTCCATCTTGCATCCCACTTCTCCTTTTATTTCCTTCTTTTAATCGTCTTTTTTTCCCCCCCTTGTCAGTATAACTGGTCTAATGGAGATTGAGCTGAAAAGCCTGCAGTGCACGCGCCGCTTCCTCTCTTGACTCGGGGTGTGTATGCAGCTACGAGGCCAAATCCGTTTGGAGTGCGGCACAGAGAAGTGGCTGCTCTCACACGGTGCCGGGCCCTTCCCATCTATCCGCTGCTGCCCGGTAATGGCCTCCTCCTCTCCTCTGAGCCCTGACAGAAGGAGCTGTTGTCCGGCTGGGGGCACAGAGAGAGAGACAGAGAGAGGGAGGATACAGCTCAGGCCGAGCATGGACCGCTCCGAGGGGGGATTGCGATAATGGCTTGAGGGTCATTAGCCCGCTATGTTCATATTACAGCGGCACATAATTATCTTGCGTGGGTGGGGGGGTTATTGAAGTGGAGATGAGTTTCAGACAACATGGGGTTGATTTCCAGACATGCCAACTCTGTTCCTATCTGATTGAAACCTTTCTTTTCGGTGGAGCAGGCGGACACATTCAGTTCCCTGTCACTCATTTAATGCTCGTTTTATTCATAGCTCTTAAAAATTCCATTTTCAACAGCATCAAATCATCAATCATATGTATACAAATGGGACAAAGCTAGCATTTTTTTGGACAGCACTGGCCGGTCGGTGTCAATTGGAGGTCACGGTGCTCCAGATGTGTTCATCTGGTTATGAGGTGAAGGCGGGTTGGTACAGCTCCGGGACTCTTCCCCTGTGAGGATATGTGCTGTTGGAATAGATGCAGTGTCCGGGCGTAATCACAAACCCAATAGTGATTATTGCTCTCCAGATGTGCCAGCGCCATAAACACTAAAGCGCCCCTAAACTGTGAGAGGGGCTGGAAACTGATCGGTCCCTCACCGCTTCAGTCTGGGAGATATGGCGTTCATTATTTCTTGTAAGTAGTCGTTGAAGATCTCAAGTAGTCTAAACGGAGAACGGCACTTTGCCAGAGTCCATTTTGGACAAGCAGGGATTCTGGTTCTTAGCCTCTTGTTTAACCTGCGTCTGTGGATGGTGCTGTTGATTTCCGGAAGTGTCCCCGATCCCACGAAGGGATTTCCAGCCCAGAATGGAGTCTGCTTTTAATTCAGTGCTACTTGAGGGCTGAAGATCATAGACATCTAATTAAGATTTTTAGTCGTGTTTTCTGTGCATGGAGAGAACTCTGGATTTTCATAAAAGTTTGATGGTATTCGCTGCAGTAAGGGTACTCGTTACAATTTCTACAATGATACATTGGAGAGCATTATTCTGAAATTGGTCGCCATGTCGTCGAACCTCTGCCCATCTTCACTTCCGAGAGACTCTGCCTCTTTAGAGGACCCTTAATCCACCCTACCTGACCTGTTCGCAGCCAGCCGTAACACTCGCAAAATGTTTTCCAGCCTTTCGTTTAGGTTCAAACTCAAGATCTGCAAACATTTACAACAATTGATGAAAATCTCTTAGTTTGAATTGAAGACTGCAAAGGCTTTTAATTTCAGCTCAGATTCAATTTTATTTTTTATTTGTCCCCAAATTTAAAAAGAGACACGTGTAATGAATTAGTGTTTATTTCTGCAGCATTTATGGTGCAACAATTGAAGTGGCTGACATTAAGTTTTCTGTATGTATCCCTGATATTTTTGACAATGCTGGCTACAATCTGGTCAACATGAAAAATTCAGGATTATTTTCATATCCCTCCTCTGAGGGGGACGATAATTGTGCCAATCGCTGTTCAGTGCTGAGAAAATAAACCTGGGACCCCAGAAAAGACTAGACTAGTCCAGTTCATGCTCTGAAATGAAAGATGATCCAGATTCAGGAAGACTGGTTTTCAAGCGGGATCCTAATTGTAAACCACACCCTGTTCATCGCTTAGTCATGAGGTGTTTTCAGATGGAGCTTAACTTGAACTCTGGCTCTTACTGTAGTACTTTGGTTTATGAGGGAGCCATCTGTAAAGCTGATCAGGTTCCACAGCTATTAGCATGTAAACACGATGAGCTTAAAAGCTGAAGGTGATGAAAATCACACCTGCTCGATGGCAGCATCATGCCTGAACATAATGTAGCCCAAAGGCACTCGAATCAAACAGAATGGGGATTTTTTTCACACATTAATTTAATAAAAAGGTAAATATGTATATAGATATATATTTTTAAAAAAGGATTTTCCAATTTTGTTGCAATTTCTTTGTCAAACGATGTCATAAGGAGTAATCTACTTAACATTATCACATGTATGGCCATTATATTGCACTCCGTTTAAACTCAGTTTAAACCGCCGGGATTATGATTTATCAAGAGCTCATTTTGTTGAAAGTTTGCTGCACACACGGGCTTCATCTTATTGATGTGGGCTTAAGGTTGAGCTGCTTACCGCAGCGTGGCCCTGTTGGTAGAAGGGGAGGATGGAATTGCTCTAAATTGCGGAAGCGAGCGTCAGAATGCACAAAAGGAAAGAGTCATTATGGCCGTGTAAACAGATTAGCTGGTGAAGTGGTGGGCCCCGTCCCCCCGCTGCCCGCTCGGCCTCCGCCTTACGGGGCTGATCCTTTCATCCTGCCCATTAAACTGGCTGTTAGAAGCTGTGACACGTTATCTGTTGTGTGCACAGAGCCCTGCAAACGCATATGCCTGCAAAGGTCAGGGGATGCTCGCTGGTTTTTATGGTTTGGACGCCTGTGTGTGTGTGTGCGTCTGTGTGTGTGTGACTATCTGCCAGCGGATAGTCACCTACGGAGCTTGGATGAAGGAGCAAGAAACTGGAACGGGAGTAGAGTGTGTCATCTGCCTCTTCGCCACAGGAAGCAGCATATGTGCGCGTCATGAGTCTGCTCTTTGTGTGTCGGGACCGAGTCCTCTGCGTGGATGTGTCCTAAAGAAGAGGAGCGGAGCCAGTGGGGGGGGGCTGCGTTTAGAGGAGAGATCGTGTAACCGACCCATGAGCCTCCCTCAGCATCCGACCCCACCCTGTCTCCCCGTGAGCCAATCGGGAAGCGGCATCTGGTTGAGGCTAACTGAGGAATAACATGATTTATGCGCTACCCGGAGCACATGCTCCGTTTACAGTAACAGTGGGAATGGCTGGCTTTGTTCTCCGGAAGCTTCCTTGCCAGGAGCAGAGAGGTTTCGGAGGATGATAAAGCGATATATTTTTGCCCACATCCTGATACCGGGGGTGGACTTTTTTTCTGTTTCTCGTCCAGTTGTATGGCGTACAAAATGGCACTCGGGGACATTTAGAGGGGGGCTTCTTATTGGTCGTCCTGTCAAATTACTAGTCATGTTTTTTAGTCTCATGTCAGGCTGCTCAATGGTCTTAATATCAGTTCCTGAGTCATCTATGATGCAACATGGCTTTAATCCCAGTAAAACGCTGCCTCTGATGTTCAGGCCCACTAATATCTTATTACATAACAAGGGAGACTGACATAAACCAGTTGTTTGGAAGCAAGCAGAAAAATCTGCATCATAGCCAAAATGGATTTCAGTAGATAAATATAGTTTTTATCCAATATGCTTCATTCGATCTTTAACCATAAAGCTTAAATGTTTTCAACTGGACTTTGTCCTCTAATTTAGAGGCATTTTCTGACTCCTAACAGGACTAAAGTGAATTGGTTTGTTGGGTTTCTGCAGCAGAGGGATGCATTCAAGCTCCTCTGAGATTTTTTCACCCCTGTATCTTTTAAGGGGGAGATGGCCTGGAGAGCTGGTTAGTTTTTTTTTCCCAGAGACAAACGGAGTCAGGGTCCATTGTTGTTGATGTGATGGAGGGCTGGCTCGGAGACCCGCTGCGGACCTGACCGCACACTGAGTGCATAATTCATCCGTAGCATGACGGATGCAGGATGGCAACAGCTTACGTGTGTTAAATATTAATAAAGGAAAAGCTCTAGGTGTTCACCAAAAGTAAGACGTCACGCGTCGAGCCCGAGTTCAGCCGGTTGGATGCGGAACAGCTGTGCAAGTGATTTTAATTCGGCTATATCCACTCGTTAGATGCTTCTCATCTATGTGCGAGTGTCATCTAGAGTTAAGAGGATGAATCCTCCGGATCAAAGTCTGCAGCAGAGGAGACACACCCCAAAGAATCTGATGGCCAGCCCCTCACACACACACACACACACACACACACACACACACACACACACACACACACACACACACACACACACAAACACACACACACACACACACACACACACACACACACACACACACGCAGAAGTAGCTGTAAGTAGATGAGTATTAAAGAAGTGAGGGCACCTCTGATGTGAGTCCCATTGGTCAATGTGGCTCCGGATCCATTCAAATAGTCCATGCCACAAATCAATTTTGTTGTGGCCCAAAATCCGTCATGATCCTAAAAATGAGAATACGCCTTGTCACAGTTCCACTGTTCATTGTAATGTAATGTATCTTCCCGTTATTTGATTGCTAATTGAGATGAGTAGAGCTGACTCTGCCTGTCAACAGAACCTCACCATGGAACAGGGTTGTGTTTATGTAGTCACATTTACTCGCACACAGACATATCAGTTAGTGAACTTTATATAGAAAAAGATTTCAATTAAAGCCATTTTTCTGGTGGCAGCTGTCCAGCAGCACCGCCTCGCTCCTCAGCAGAGCAGGAAACGGTCACGCCCAGGAAAGACATGCCCAATGGGCAGCCATGATGGAGCGTGACTCGAATAGCGAGTGGTCATCATTACAGGAATTAGGCACATCGATGGGCCGCGTTCCCTCTGCTGTCTCCGCACGGCCGTCAGGAGAGGACGTTCTTTACAGAGGAATCCTCTATTGATCTGAACTCTGCCCCTCATATCCATTAGCCTGAGGGGAGAGGCTGCAGGAAAACAGCCCCGACCGGTCCGGCCCGTGCTGCTCGCTGCCAGAGCGCGTCACCGCTCAGGTATGCTGACACACCTGGTTTGTCTTTGTGCTGTGTGAGGCTTCACCAGGCGTCACAATGCGGCGACTGGCAGTTCTTCCTTCAGCTGTTCAGAAACGTAGGCCGATGAAACGTTTGCAAATATCACTTAAAGAGGATTCAGTACAAAGAGGTGGCAAGAAACTCGATGAACCCGTGTTTTTTCCAGATATTTGTTGAAAGATATTGAAAGAGCTTTCTCCATTTGACTCTTGTGGATGTCCACCACAGGTTTTTCTTGTGTATTCCTCCTTTAGATGAACTTACTTAAGTGATTCAAATCAAGTATAATAAAGCAGAAATGAGGTGCACAACAATGAAAGTTATTATTCCTTAAACACTTCTTTCTTAGGTAATCAGAATATCTGCAAATTAATTTTTTTGGCCAGCCGCCTGTGGATTAAATGGCCAATTGCTTGTTTATGCTAAACAGTCAGAATTCTATTATTATTTAGACAAAAGAGGAGATTATGAATGAAATTATTACCCTTACGATCGTGATGGGTTTGGGATCTTCGTGCAATGCGGTATCAAAGGGGTTTCTTTTCGGATGTGAAGTGGTCTGGTGACATGCTGTAGTGCGACTTCAGCTCCAGTTTATGCATATATGACCGGGGCCCGGGGGTGGTGGTGGTTTTATTATTAATAAGAGCCTGTGGAAGGCTTTGTTGCTGCCGCTCTGCTCTGTCGCAGCACTTTGCACTGCAGCTCACATCTGTTAGCGAGCAGCTGGCGGCCTGGGAGGAGTCCCGCTGGCCCACAGCCCGGAGCCCCGGCACACCGAGCCATGCTAATATTTTCTCCACTCTTCCAGAAGGCGAGGAGAGTGGCATGGTGCACGGTGGCACTTGTTCTCAGACCCGACCTCCGCGGAAAGCACAGCTCTCCCGGTTCATGGCCTCGTGTCCTCGACACCCTTTCAGAATATGTATGGTTTTGTCATGGCGTGCCCTCTGCGCAAGGAATCCCACTGAGAGGCCTCTCACTTGGTCTGGAGTCTTAATGTCTCTTTGAAATGCAAAATAATGAAGTCTCTTGTCATTTTAGAGCAGCAACAAACTGATTTAATAGTCTAAAAATCTCTCATTAAATGTAGAACCTCATATAATTGTATGTTTTGGGTATCCAAGATGAAGTCCAACGTTCTGTTTTTGCCTAGGGTGAAAATGTCCTACTTTTTTGATGAAATTAAAGGAGGTGGATTAGATATAAAGCGAATATTAGATGCTGGTACCAGAAAGTGTTCACAAAAACCATTGAATCACATAACAACATTTATATTTCAACTGGATTTTGTCTTTATCCGTTATCCTCTCCTACAGATGTCCATACCTGGCTGTCCATCTGTCCCCTGCCATCCCAGTTTTTGCTGCCCTGCTCTTCTTGTTTGTGATGGCCATGTTGCTGAGGACCAGCTTCAGTGACCCGGGGGTGCTCCCGCGGGCCCTCCCAGAGGAAGCAACTTTCATCGAGATGGAAATCGGTGAGTTCCAGAAAAGAGTTTACAGGCAGATAAACTCATCTATCTTTCAGACGGCATTGGTTTGCATTTGTATTGCCCTAAAAAACTGACCGCGAATCTCTCATTCTCACATTAACTTAGGTTTAGCACCAAAATGGGAAAAAAAGCCTGTATCATTGTTGATGTGTTTCATTTTACTGTGAGGGTGTGGTCGGGTCTCAGATTTGATCGATTTAACTCGGCCTTGCCCTCTTTTCCGATCAATAACAGTGAAGCAGAGAATTGCAGTTGTTGAGAAAAATATGAAGGCAACATGTCGATGTGAAAATATGACTGTTTCCCTTTGCCTTTTTATGGCTTTCTTATTAAAACAGAAGTTAGGCAGGCTGTCCATTTCCTGAAAGTTTCCCTGTCAGCTCTGACTGGTATCAGCCTGATCAGACTCCGCCCATCATCCAACATCACTGTGTAGAAATTGGACCAACTGTTTCACACACACAGCAAAGCTAATGCAAATGATTTGACAATAATGGCAAAAAAAAACATAATACCGCTACATGAATACCTCTACATGCATTTTTTAGTCATTGTGATGACCCATGCAGATTTTTTTTGGTCAAAAAGGCCATTTGGGGTTCAGTTCCTTCATGCATCTGCAGCATTTTGGGGGCAGTTTGACGCATACTGCTGCACAGATAACACAAAAATCTACCTGCACTTCAATCCTGATGAGTCCACTTCTGTCACTTTCCTCCTAAAGGGAAGAGATGGAAAGCTATATGGTAAATAACTGTTTTCCGACAAATTGAGTTCAAATTGAGTTCAATTTGAACTAAATTTGAACTCACTTTGAACTGGTTGTCCTTCTGGATCTGCATTCACCTCAGGTGGCATTTTGACCGTTTTCAGTTTCACATGTTTACTTTTTGGCTTCGCCGTCTTCTGTTTTCTTGACCCACATTAATCAGGTGAACACAAACAGGACCTCATATCACAACATTAACCTTAACTGCTGCAGTGCTCTGGCTTGCCTTTTTTCTCTTTAAGTTTCCTGATAAACATCAAGGCAATTTGCATGAAATATCTTTTCTGCCTTCTATCATTTTTGACTGAGTTTGACTAAAATAGCCAATTTAAAAAGAAGTGAGCTTTTCGATGTGCACGGTTTTCCAGTTTTGCCAGTTTTGTCCGTTTGGTGCAATTCCTCACAGGTTGCCCCAGACATGTCCCCATTCAGTCACGCACCTCTCAGTTATATAGTGAGGGTTTTTAAATAGCTTGTTGCCTCACCTCCTCCGGTGTCCTTGAACTGTGTGGAGCTACGGTTCGCTATCAGAGCTCACGATACAGTCAACAGTCTTTTTTATCAGCAAGCATTCAAATGTTACGCCGGCGCCAGGATGCATGGGCCTTACAGTCTGGGAGCCGTCACATTCGGCGACACCTGGGGAGCTGTCTCCATCAAATCCAGACATTTGAGCTGTAAATTAGGCAGAAGCCGTCAAACCGGAAATATTTAGGAATAGTGAATATTTCAGTGGGTTGGTTTGTGAGGCAGCACACAGCCTCAGCCCTGTTGATTTATTCATATGCGTTGTGTTTTATATCATTTAGGTTGGAGTACATTATTTTTTTCCTTAAAAAAAAAAAAAGGAGTTTGAAAAAAATCGTATTTCTCCATTTGCGTTGTGTTTGATAAAATTTAGGTTTAAGTACATTATTTTTTTCCTTAAAAAAACTGTATGAGTTTGAAAAAAAAATCGTATTTTTCCATTTGCGTTTTATTTTATAAAATATAAGTTTAAGTACATAATTTTTTTCCTTAAAAAAACTGTACGAGTTTGTAAAAAAACATATTTTTCCATTTGCGTTGTGCTTTATAAGATTTAGGTTTAAGGACACTCTTTTTTTCCTTAAAAAAGCTGTATGAGTTTTTTTAAAAATCCTATTTTTCGTTGAGCCGAGCCGCCTTTCTGCAGCGTCCCGCCCGACATCTCTCCCTCCCCTGCGCTGCTGCCCTGTGCTCTTTGTCTCCGTTAGAGATTTGCAGCATCCGTCATCCATCAGGGAGCAGAGGCATGGGCGGAGGCCGGCCCCTGCTCACGACGGAGGAGGGCTTTAAAAGCGAGGCTGAGGCTGCCGGTCCTCTGAGTATGAGTTAGCCGCCTCATTATGTCTGTGACTCACCCGGCAGCTCGGCTCTGACCCTCAACGGGAACCTGCAAGTCCTGCTCCGAGTCAGATGACCCTTTGTCAGAACCTGCGGAATGAATCAGATAAGAGGCTAACAAATGAGTCAGAAGACAAATACATTCATGGATTTATGGATTTATTTCACAAATAAATTCCTGGATGTATTTGTGTTTCAGAATTTGAAGGTGAACATTCACTCAATTCCCATCTTCACCTCTGTGATATGAGTGCTTTGTAACAATGGCCTTAGTATTTTGGGTTCAGTTTGGCCCTTCCCCCACCAGTAAATAAACTGAGTAATCAAGTAAGTTACGTATTTAAAGCAAAGTTTAATACAAGGTCACAATATCTACCTAGACTTTTGTCAGCGTCCTTAAGGTGTTGTAGTGACTTTCTTTACTGGTGCCCTTTTTCAGTGGAATTACAGAAGGGGACACTGATTTCAGCTCTGATGATCAGCTTTTGTGAGACTTTAGATTAAAATCTTAGACGGTACTTGCCTCCAAAATCATCAGGACGCTAAATCCTCTCTGTGGACAGAATTCATTCCAGAAACTGGCTGAATAAATATCAAATTTTTGTGCTGGTGCCGCATGGTGTCCAACACCTCAGTCAGACTTCATGGTGACATTTTTTCCCCCCTTGTAACCCGGTCATCTCACACAAGTCGTACGAGGTACGGCTGTTTGGGGGTTTGCGCTTTTGCTGTAATGGAGGGTGTGCTAAAGGCAGCCTCCGCACGCCGTCCCCTCAGCCTGTTAGCGGCGGTCCCCCGGGGGGATGCTAATACGAGGAGATGCATCCTTGTGGAATGCGTAATGCCACCGACAGATTGAGCCGCGCTACTCGAGGGAGCAACATCATTCCTCGTGAGTGATGACTCATAGATGTGTTTATCTGGTTTATCCTGAAGGCCCCTAATCCTACATCCCGTTTTAACATTTTGCAGACAGAAAAACAATATTTTCGGCTCTCTCACGTCTTTTGAAATGGTTTTTACCGATGCTCATGCATATTTTATACCTGCAGTTGGTGAATTTTTATTATTGCAGATATGGCCATGTTTTACAGAACAGGGAATCTTTATTGAGGAGCTGATCATATTTGGGCCAGATACCATGATTTAGACAAATACCATTTTTTAAAAATGTATCTTAATGTACCTCGACTCCACGTTGGTGCCTTCTTACTGCAGCATTTCAGTGGTGGATTTCTCCACATTTCATCTAGCCAAAAGCTCTGCTTTATCAGAGCCCTTCCACCTTCAGTTGAGGAAAAATCAGGAAAAATACAATAAATATATGATGATTTAGTTTGGTATCAAACTGAAACAGAAGTCCAGGGCTTTCCCTGCCTCTCACCAGGTGGCTCAAGCCTTCTTTGGATCCCGAAAAGGGTAAAAACTGATATTGAAAATAGACAAATGATTGTATCAATTTGGCCACCACAGCTGTGTGGACTCATTTAAAAATTGTGACTTTCTTTTTTTGCTTGGAGAATGTTGAACTCCGAATAAAAGAAATATAAACTAATCAGTAGTAATCTCACACACACACACACACACACACACACACACACACACACACACACACAC
>JABUIW010000031.1:4990301-5058011 GCA_013363375.1 Menidia beryllina | reverse complement strand
CACACACACACACACACACACACACACACACACACACACACACACACTCACTGACACACACAGTACACGCCTCCGTGCCTCTTTTTCTGCAGGTAGCAGCTTGACTGGGTCCAAAAACTGTGGAATTATGTTCCGTCTACATTGTAATAAGGAACAAAAGTAATGCAAAAAATACAGCTGAGTCTTTTTTCAGTCGAGCAAATATGTAATAAAAGGGTTTGAAAAGGATAAGTCTGCGTTCAAAGTGCGCCGGAAAACCTGCTGAATCACTGCACAACAGAGAAATGGAAATTCAACTTAATTATTAAGCGAGTGAAATGCTCACCGCTCTGAAACTGACCGAACGGTGTGGAGGATTATTGTGGCGCAGCCCTCTGTCAGCTCTTAAAAGCCAGCGGGGCGACACTTAGACGGGTGCGCTATCAACTGTTGCTCGGTATTGATCAACTGTCAACACTCAGTGAGCAACCAACTGGGAATTTAATGTTTATTTCTATTTGAAACTTGAGTGATAGGTGGTCAGATTTCCTCTGTCTCTCTCTCAGGCAGCAAAGAAAAAATTATACATTTGTTTTTCTCTCTTTTTTCCTCAACTGAAGCTGTGAAGTTGCATAAAGACCACGCATGCGTAACCTGAACTTGATACACACACTAAACCTGTTTCAAAGAAGTGGAGACAACCCCTGGAGCTCCTTTTTTCTACAGTTGACTGATGTAAAGAAGCTGCCTTTACAGCAGTTTGACACATTCACAGTTACAGCAGAGAGAAACTGCCCTTAAAGTAATTTCCTCCGTTTGTGTGACACCCTCTTAAAAATGAGCTATCACTGTGACCGTGAAAGGGGGTGAAGTGGGTGTGAAAATAGAGAAACAGAGTTTTGGTGATGTTCGTAGCTGAATTGTTCCCACTTCCAAATTGAATTCCTACCTTGTTCACACAACTCAACTAATCGACCTCTAAGGGGTTACACTGGGATGTTTCTCATCTCTCTGAGTTCAGTCTGTCGTTTAAAGCCGTCAAGTTGACAAGTTCAGATCAAATCAGTTTTATTCATTCAGCGACTACAATCCAATCCATTCCAATTCATTCAATTCCAAATCAGTCCAATTCATACGAAACAGGTTTAAGCATCAGCTTGGTTCGGAACTGAAGTAGAGAAGTGAGGGGAAGTTTTAAACAGATGATACAGCCTGGAGTTAAGCCTGGTGCTCAGTCTGAAGCCTCTGGGGACTGTAAAAGCTTATGCCCGACATAAAAATGAAGGTGTATCTATTCATTTAGTCTTCCTACGCGTAAGCTGCCCCACGACTTGCTTTTCTGTCTTGTTTCTGCCCCAGTAAATGAAGATAGTGCTGCATAGTGGATAGTGCGTCTGACTCTCTTCCAAATCATATCCAAGGACAAGAAAAGTGTGTTTGCTATCTTTAGACTTTCTATCTGCAAAAGCTGACGCACAGAGTTGTTTTTGTGGAGGGTTTCAAACACACGTTGGATTCTAAAATTGTACTTTCGATCCTTAAAGAACCATGTTTTCTTCTTTTTCAGACCGTTTTGATCACCACTGTCCATGGGTGGGCAACTGTGTGGGCAAGAGGAACTACCGGTACTTCTACCTGTTCACCCTGTCCCTCTCCCTGCTCACTATCTATATCTTCACCTTTGACATCGTCCACGTGGTCATGCGTAAGTATGCTGGCGGTTGCTTGGAAAATGTGTAACGGCAAGAATGTGGCAGAACAAGCAGGGCAGCCCGGGACACAGTGCTGATAGGAACTGAGAGTCAGTATAGAAAGTAACGCGCATGAGTTTAAACCCTGTTGATGCTTGAGCAGAAGCAGAAGTCAGCTTCCCTTGTTTTTAATCCACACGGGCAGCACTGAGGCAGAGAGAACTGGAGAATTTTCCATCAGGATAAATAGCTTTTGGTATTGTTAATCCTGGGCAGTATTGAAGAATTATGCATATTCAGTAGAATGAAATAAAGAAAGAAAAAAACAGAAAAAAGCTAACTTTAACGTCCTCTGTGTGTCTCCTTTGCACAGGCTCGGTGGACAACGGCTTTTTGAACACTTTAAAGGAGACCCCGGGAACATATCCTTTTATGCTGTGAACACAGTTTGTGCCCGTAAAGCTTCAGTACTGTGCTGTGTTTGAATGGCATCTCTGAGCAGATCTCCTCTGAGCTGTTCTGCTCTCTGAAATCACTCTGTACTGCTGACACATCATTCCTGTGGGTCCTGTGATTCCCAGATTTATGAGGTTAAAAAGTGGGAAAAGGGAAAGCATAATTTATGCCTGTTTTAATATGCTCTCACACGCAAACCTAATAACAGATTATTAAGCTATGCTATAACTGCTTGTTTAGCTTTGCTTCTGAAGCTGTTTCCAACCTCTTCTTTTCAAATAGAAATACAAATATTTATGAAAATTATTAAAGTGAGAATAAATGTGTTATAATCCATGTTATCCTCTGAGATTTTTTACACTTTTACCAGGTTTTGTAAGGCATGTGCTACATGGTGTGATGTAGGACTTAGGAGGTAACCAGGAAAAAAACCCTCTTCACTAGTAGCCAGTAGCTAGTTTTAAACCCCCTTTACCAATTCGATCTAGGTTTAGATTTATTGTGTTTCAAAAGAATGTGGAAAACTTTACTTGCAGAAAAGATTTACTCACAAACATTAATTTAGTTGCAAGTGCACGTTACTTTCATTCTATTTTTTCCCCTAAAACTACAAAAAGATGACTTCTTACTGGCAGTGACTACATTTCACTGTGACTTTAAGTCCCATGAAAACTTTGCAGTTCACTCCACTAAATATAAACTTCTGGTGCCTCTGACAGGTCTGTCAGAGCAGCAGTGCATCCACATGAAGCAGTGGATGACGAAATCTGGCAAAGTGGCACCTTCCCATAGAGCTGAGAAGTTTGCAGCTCATTTAAAACTTTTTGGATTCTCTTTATCTGACTTGCTTTACTCTGACTTAGGAGACAGGGTATGTTTGCCACTGTAAACAACACACCCAAAGTAAAGTGACTCTCTAAAGTACTACCGCCCAATCAGATCTGTTGGGGGATAAGAATCACAGGTATCCTACTTTGTGGGGAAATTTCTTGTGTTCAAAATGTCCTTTTTGTACATATTTAATTATTTATTTGAAATAAATGTAATCGTCTAGCTATAAACTGCATAATATATTCTACAGAATCTATGTAGCAACAATATCCAGACTTCGCCAGGGTTCAATTCACGTTCTCTTTGTTCCTCCTGGGACTTTCTTTTCGATCATGTTGTGTAATCTGGAGCTGTTTTCCCACCACCTGCAGTTCAGTGTTTAATCAGTGTCCATGAGTCAGCCATAAACATCTGTTGTGTTTCCTTAACTGGCGCGCACTGTGTTGGAGGTGCTGGTGTGTTTCTTCACCCTGTGGTCGGTGGTGGGACTGACAGGCTTCCACACCTACCTGATCTCTCTCAACCAGACCACCAATGAGGATGTAAGTGTTTTATTTTCACCATTATTACAGAGATTACATTTATACCAACACCTGTAAGTTGACAATACTCGCCTATATCACCCAGCTTGGGACCAAATGATATGCAATTGTGGCTTAATTTTTGCTTTCTAAATGATTAAAATGAAACTCCCTCTGGTTAGGTTTCTGTCACATAGCAACAGAGGCCTCTTTTTGCTGTGACTCAAATAGACATATGACAGCATAAATTAAAAAAACTCTTCACTTCTCTAATGTGGTCCAAAAATGTGAAGGAGCATTCCTTTTGAGCTTTCTGAAAATACTTTAGATGGACCTAATGTGACCCTCGTGGTAATCTGCGTACACTTTAAAGCAGGTCGATAGCAGATGAAACACGGAGGAGCCTTTTATTTACTCAGATCATATTTCTAACAGCAGCCTGAGGGGGAGTTCAATCTTCTGCAGTTGGCAGCAAAACTTTCCAAACGTGTCACAAAGCTCACTCAGCAGTAAACAATAATTCACAGCCTGTACACACACGAGGTTGTAAGACACGACGGCCTCTGGGTTCCAGTTGCGTCTACAGAGCGTCCATGTTTGGACTTTGCAGAGTTCTTCGAGTGAAGATGACTTTCCTGCTGGACATTAGGAGTTCTTGATATTGACATCTGGGTCCCTTGAAACTTGTTTGATTGCAAGATAGCATCATGTCATTTAGTCATCCTGGGAAACATGCAAATCTGCCCCTGCTGCGGCTTAGACTACGGAAATCATTTCCACCAAAGCGGTTTTATGGATATGCATAAACACCAAATGACACGTGTCATTGTTTCGTCTTTTTTCTTTCTCTTTTTTAGATTCTGTTTTTAGTATACAGACAATGATGCAATGGCTGCTTTTCACTGCCATGAACAAATCACTTTAATAACCTTTACTGGCCATAAAATCCCAGATTAAAGTACAACTGATTAATGCGAGACCAAACGATGAACAAAGGTCTTTGACGTGCACGTGTCATTCTAATCTTCACGTATATCAGGGTTTAAATGAAGGCTTTGACGTGTGTTTGAGTTCAATGTCTGCGTCGCCTTTAACAGAAAGTACCCAAATCATGATAATAGAGTTTTTTGCGAGCTTATGCAAATACTGCAATCAGACAGCCCGGCTTCTCTCGCATGGAAAGGCAAACAGAACTTCTCGAGGTGTAAACACTGCTATTTCTAAGAGTGGGAGAGTTGTTACCTTGACAACAGCACCACCTCATTCAGTGCCGAAGGACAGAGGGTGGTTAAACTGTACCTTGTTAAACAAGGTTGTTATATTGTAAACTAAAGAACAGCAAAAAGAAAAGACAGAATAAGTCGGGATAGAAAGAGAAAAACACTTCCTTATTTAATTTAGGCTTTTTTTTGTTCCTTGTTGGCTTGTTTAATACCTTATTTCGCTGGAGATTTCCTTCAATAGGTTCAGTTTTATGAGCGAGATTCTCTTTAAATGTTTTCAAAGCTAAAACTGGACGTGTGACTCCTCTTGGCTCAGCAGCAGGTTCACACTCTCTAGTCTTCTAATGATACATATGAATAGCTGCTTTTCTTATTAAAAGTGTTGACAAATTTCAAGGCAAAAAAACACCCTCTGGGTTCCATCTTTCGACTTGCCGGCTGCATTAAGACAGCTTCTCTGAGGCCAGAAGCGGGGGGGGGTAGAAAAAAACACAAGTATTGATTGTTTTCAGCTGCACTGAGTCATTATTTAGTCACCACACAGAAACAGACGGAGGCTAAGTTACAGCAGATGAGGGATGCAGATGGAGAGCTGTGTGTATACTTTATCCGGGCCTTAGTCGGCCACATCTGACTGCGAAAGCTCTGATGAGAAACGGCAGTGACGACGGTTAGAGCCTCTGGATGGCGGAAAGGCAAAGGGAACAAGCGTACTTTGTCGTGATGATTAATTTATAAATCCATGCGTACTTTCTAGTGGGCTGGCTGGCCTAATTTTCTTCCTCTTCTCCGTGCACCGCTTGACTCTGGCGTAATGTTCAAACGATGGCCGTCAGCCCAGCCGCTCCGATGCCTGTGATCGGCCTAATAATAGATGCATCGATACCTGCAGGGGGCTGGGATCGCAGCCAGAATGGCTGCTGTGGCCGGGGTGAGGAAGAGGAGGGGGGACACAGAGGAGAGCGAAGGCACCTTGAGTTTTATAGCTGCTCGGGACTCTCATGGATGGCGCACGCTCTGTGTCTCCCACTCTCCATCCTGCAGATTCACCGAGGCGTGCAGTGCCGGGGAGCCTTGGGCAGGCAGATGACCCACATTTCCAACATCTAAAGGCTGTTTTTTTTGTTGCAGTGAAGGAAGGGCAGTTAGTTTATTCGGAATACACGTCCACTTTAATCAATTCATCCCTTTTTTCCACATTAATTGCACTATAATATCTGCTCTGTTATCACAGAAACAAATCAATTCCAGCCCTTCTTAGATAGAAAGTATATTTTTTAACACCCCCCGCCCCCAAAAAAAAACAGGCATAGAGAGAAGCAGAGTTGATATCTGGAGATATTTTTGTCTGGCTGCGTGCTCCTCTGAACGCTTCACCATCAAGGTGTTTGAAGCCTGAGAGACAAAACCAGGAGCTTTATAAGATCTCAAAGCATTCTGTTTGGACAAAACGTGACACAGCTGTGCACAACTCAGATTTTCTCTCATCCGCAGAGTTCAGTAAGAATATTAAGTGACTGTAGCCTGAGAGAGCTAGCAGAATGTTAGCGTTTGATGTGCTATATATACATAGTGTGGCATAATTAAACATTGTAGGAAAACTATGAAGGATGAGGGTGATATGACGGCTGTCAAAATATTTAGCCATTGGATGGTTTTTGACTCAAACATCATGTCAATGAATTTCTTAAATGTCAGTTTTTTCACTTGTTTTGTCAAATAAATAGAACGAGTAGACACTTTAATAATCCCGTTGAGGGAAATTCAGTTTCAATACAACCCGTCTAACACAGAGTTCCTATTAAATCAGCATTCATTGAATCCTGACAAGATATATTTTATTAGGTCATGCCCAAGCCTGTAGGAATAACATCTAAAAATGGAAGTATGTCTTTAAATAAGGTATAAGCTCAGGGAGAACATTGGTCGCTGCTCCACCGACAGATGCGATCTTATTTCTGTTTCTTGACTGCATTTAGATGACTGACAGACGTAATTGGTGTTGTTTTCCCAGATTAAAGGATCCTGGTCAGGAAAGAACAGAGTCCAGAACCCGTACAGCCACAAGAACATCTTTAAAAACTGCTGTGAGGTTCTGTGTGGGCCGACGTACCCGAGGTGAGCGAGCGCTTTGCCGGCTCTCAGATCCTGCTCGTTTCTGGCGAGTAACGAGCAAAGCGCAGTTGCCGACTGATT
The DNA here is from genome assembly GCA_013363375.1 of Menidia beryllina. NCBI lineage: Eukaryota > Metazoa > Chordata > Actinopteri > Atheriniformes > Atherinopsidae > Menidia > Menidia beryllina. Next base: position 5,051,114 of record JABUIW010000031.1, on the reverse strand, counting down.
GCTTGATATCCCCCCACAGCGTGTTGGACAGAAGAGGCCTGATGCAGGAGGATTCGCCTCTTTCTGCAGCCGGTGCGGGTCTCTCTGCCTTCAGCAACCCAGTGCCACAAACCACGGTGAGCAGGCCCAGAGGAACTCCCACTCTAACCACTTTATTCACACAGAATCCTACTTAAAGCAGTCTGATGTACAACAAATGCAGAGCAGAAAGGTAGATCATGTGAGGAAAACAGTCAAAGAACACTTAACTTTACTTCATAAACAAAGAGGAAAATGCCAATCTGAATATGCCATCAAGTAATGGGTGATGGGGTCCATGTCCGGAACATGGCAGATATTTTTAAAGCAGCAATAATTTTCTAAGGAAACCACAAATCTCTGTTTTCCATGTTCTTTTGCACCAATCCGCCTCTTTTTTGCCTCTTACAGAAAACTACCGCTCCTCTCATCCCCAATGAGCACACGCCCGACGACGCCAAGCCGAGCATTGCCGCCTCAGCAGAGAAGACCCAGTCCCCCAAAGAGAAGAGCCCCGCCTCTAAAGAGGAGCATCCTGCGGCTCCAAAGCGGCCGCCCCTGGCCTCCCCCGAGACCGACGCAGAGGCCTCTATCACCAAGGACAAGACCCATTAGCTGCATGGTCCCCGGTTGGGACCTCTGGTCCACCATGCTTACCGCCCCCGAACTGAAACGTTCCTCTCTGACTCCTGTGCTAGTGACTCAGTTATTCCCTGACTCCACCCCTGATGCCCGCTGGAGAACTGGAGCCTCTAATGCGGCTTCCCCCCCCCACCCCCCCGCCTCTTCCCTCTTCCCAGCAGCAGCTGCAGAGCTCTTTGATTGACACTCGACTCCTGAAGCAGGAGGAGTGATTAAAAGGACGGACGCAGCTTCCTGCCCCCTGAACACTGCATGGAAAAGACAGGCAGAGGTGAAGCTGCCGGGGGGGAGAGAGCCACAAACAAAACTGTGGGCTTGTTTCTGATTGTCAGTAAATTTGTTTTTAATTTAAAGTTGTATAATGACATTTATCGTGAGACCAGTTCCAATATCCTCTATCTCCGGCAGAGACATAGGGTATGACTTCTGGACATGTGTAAAACTCAAGTCATTCATGTTGTGCATACATCACATGCCCTATGCAAACCACAAGAAGACTGGAAAAGCATCTTTTCGAAGTATTTAGGCTCCCAGGTTTGATCTCTGCGATTACACCGGGTGTCCCTGAATGGAGAAGAATCTTTGGCCGAGACGTCCGCTGGCCCCTTCCAGACAAAAATCTACCTTGTCTTCAGATTGCTGCGTTCAGTACTGTTGTCCCTCACGTGCAACTTTAGTTTTTAACGCGACCTCATTCAGACCAACAGCTGTCATTATGTTTTTATGTTATCAAGGATGCGCGGTGAGGATAGCGCTTTAAAACAGATCGGACTCGTTTTAACTGATCAAATCCGGTTGACGTTGAGCCCCAGAATGTGAGAGAAAAGGCCTGATGAGCATAGACACTCGTAGTAACAGTGCCTTATCGAAACGGTTGCACCGCCTACAGCTGCAGAGGTCAACCAAGTCCTGATGAGATCAGTTAGAAATTAGATTACTCGTATGGATAATTTAAAGAAATAGTCCAATGTTCTGGGGATAAAGAATTGTATTTTCTTGCGGATAGTTTTATGAGTAGATTGCTACCACTCAGGCAGTCGACCTGAAGCAACTGCCAGCAGCATTTTAGCATTGTGACTAATCGGAAGTGTTTTATGAGAAATTAGATAAATCTTATGAGATTTTCAAAGTTTAAAGTATCGATTTGACTGTCTTGGACACAAGTCGATTTACTGTCTTGCTGGGTTGAAGGAGTAGATTTGAATAATTCCCATCTCTCTTTCAGCAGTTTAGCATAGCTTAGCTTAGTTTAGCTTAGCTTAGCTTAGTATAGTTTAGTTGGGTTTAGTTTAGCCTAGCTTGACTTCTCCTATCAACAGACAAGTCCCGCTGATGGTGTTTGAGGAAAATGGTTTGACTTTGTGCAAAGCAAGCCTTTTTTACTTGCTGAATTGGGTTAAAATATCAAAATCAGTGTCTTGTCGGTCCAAGGAAATATGGTTAAAATTGGCCGTTGCATACTTTAGTGTTGGTGAGCCTACTGACACTGAAACATACCTGGTTGTGTCAAATGAGATGAACCTTTTGACACATTGAACAATTAACGGTTGGTTTAGACTTTCTATTAAGGTTATTTATTTTCTTGCCCAGATTAATTAGTAGCCAGTATTATTAAGACTGCCCGTTAAGTCTGAAAATAAAGCCAACAGCTGCTTATCATCCAAAAACTGGGAACATGTCTAAGCTCATTTAAAAAGCTCAGACTTTTTACATTGAATTTAGAGGTGCTGCCAGTTGTATTTTGTTAAATGCTGAACAGCCCTAGACATCTAAATTCTGCTATTCCACCCCTCTGTCTAACCTGCCTGTTTCCTGTCCTTTATGCTAAGCTAATCTTTCAGAGCAGTATGGATCTCTTCATTAAACTCCCAGAAAGAAAGAAAGTAGTACGCAAGGATGTCATCTCGAAATAGGAAAGACATATAAAAAAATGTTTCTCCATAAACTATTAAAACTTTTAAAATCCTTGTTAAAATAATCATTCTTTCTAAAGGATGTTACAGAAAATCTAAGTAACTTATTTGCCCAAAACTTATAAATGATGCGTGTAAAGAAGTAAAGAATCAAGAAAAACTACCATCTGTTGTACTTTTTGGAGGTGACACGTTGATCTACCACTGTAGATGGAAAGGCTGGTTGTTCAGTATCTCCTCATGTCAGTCAATGTGGGGCTGATCAGTTTTTCTTTCTGCCATCTTCTGCCTCTGAAGCCAACTCTTCCTCTCTGGAGACTCCTGCGGTCCTTCCATGGCTAAGGCCATTTCCATTGCAGGCTGCTAGAGGTTCATTTTCATAGAAAATCATTTAATTTCACACAATTTTTCAAAATGGTTTTCTGTCAAAGGAATAGGGTGATGAGAAAGTGTCCTCACAGAGAGGGAAATTAGAAAAAGTCCAGCTCATTCTTTGTGTTTAGACGATGTTAGCTGATAGCGAGAGTTTGTATAGTGGTAGTATCGTATGCAAGACAGAGTTTGTGTTTGTGTATCCTGCCTGTGTAGAAATTTAGTATTGTATCAGAAGTGTCTGCCCAGTATGAATTATTTTACCAGAAAGCAGTTGCTCTTTAATTTCCTTCAAAGATATTTCAAACTAAAATAACACAGTCAAAAACCCCTTCAATTGCTCAATTTTGTTGATAAATCAAGCAAATGTTTACATTGGAGAATCTTCAAGTAGTAATTTTTTAAAACTTACTGATGGAATTGTTGTTGTTCATGACTTAAAATGTAGGTAATCTTGCTCATCTCCACTGGGAGATGTTGTAATATGTGTGATTTAGACTATTCTCCAGGTAATTCGGAACATTCAAGAGACGATTATCTTTCTAGTACAAAGCACTCAATAGCTGAACTTCTTTTATCGGAAGGCGTTTGACAACATTTTGGTGGATTAGAGAGTTGTTGTCACTCAGAGGCAAGAATGTACGTTGTGAATATTTGATAAGAAGGATGTTTGTGTTTTTAAAGCACATGTTAAAGGGATGGATGGACTTTTAAGTTTCTGCTGACCAAGCTGAGCTCTTGTATTTATAATTCTTGTGTTGAAACCAGGATCAGATCTGAATGCTCTGATCACTCTAATGCATTGCTTCATGTATACAGATACCGTACTACAATGGAACGCTTATTTATGTTCACTTGTTTTAGTATCAACACTGTGATTACATGTATTTCATTCAATTTACTTCACTTCTTTTTACATGATCAATGTGTCTGTTAAATAAACAGCAATGTCTTATAATAAAGTTTCTTTTTAAGGATGTTCATTTCAGTGGCATCTGATGACGTCTAAAGGTTCGGGTTACCAGTAACCAGACCATCCTCACTGGTGAAGCTGAACAAATAATGTGAATTTTCATATCAGACACCGTACTGCTATTTTTGTCTTTTTTAGCACTTTCGTTAATAAAAAAAAAAGCCTTCGACCCCCAGTCACCCGACTCCTGGACAAAGAAGCATGTCTTCCTGTGAGTCGATGAGGAAACGAGAAGAGGCTGAAGACTTTTAAACAGTTGTCATGACGATATCTCTGATAACCATCACCATAACAACTGTTTTAGCTCTATGTGCTGGAAACAGTGAGCAAACTGACCTCAAGTTATGATCATTTCATAAAGTAAAAGTTATTAATCAAACCTCCCTCCTAAGGATATGAAAGAGTCAGTAAAATCTATGATTTTTCCATCAGGTTGATGACAAATGATTAGATTATTAAAAGTCACATCTCCCTGAATAGTTTTTATTTGTATTTACAGTACCTCTTCATGAGAAATAACAGATATTGTCAACAGGACTGAAGTTGCATAACAAAGGTAGACACATTTTACATTCTTGTTTTCGGCTTTACTGCCGTAGAGGACATGAAGACATCAAGAACACAATAAGAAGACTGGAAACACTTAATTTGTACCATCATAATCACATACTTCACATGACACCTCCAAAGAATCATAAACAACTTAGTTCAGAGGATCGTAACCCACTGTGACAGCTGGCATCCAGATGTGCTGTCGGCCCGACGGCAAAGCGTTCATCAGCATTTCAGTTTTAGCTGTTTGCTTCCTCTGCACAGAGAGAAGTTTTAATGGCTTCAAACCTGCATTTACAAGGTCCCGTAGAGACAGGATGGAAGAGCTTTCAGCCTTTTTTCCAGGGGCTCTCACTGTCCTTCGTCCACTGTCAGCTCCTGCAGCTGCTCCTGCACAGCCTCCACCTGCTCTGTCTGAGTCTCCTCGGACTCCCCGTCGCTTTTCTCAGGTTCCTCGTTCGCCTCTGGCTCCCGCTTCAGCTCCTCACCTCCGTTCAGGAGATTCTCAGAGCTCTCGAAGCAGCCTGAGTCCCTCGGCTCCTTTGGGTCCCCCTCAGATTTGTCCTCCTCCTCTGGCTCGGACTCTCCTTCAGCTGTATGAGGCAGAGACAGCCACACTGTAACTTCCATATTTATTCAACTTCAACTTAAACCTTCTTCACAAATTCCTTTTTTTCAAAATTTTCTGCTGACTGAGTCAAGCAGAGATTTGAACTTTGACCATGATTGCCTGGACTGTTTCTGTATTTCCTCCAAATCTAAATAAAATATTTCCTCTAGATATATCTACAAAAAAATTGCTTGAATTAAAAATCAAGAATACTATTTGCATCTGTGGAAAATGAGTTATATTGAGATAACAGGGAGCCATAAAGGATTTAAGCCTGACTTCTGAATTGTATTAAGTAGTCAATAGTAACCAGGCTAAAAGTGAAACCTGAAACATTTGAGAACAGTCTCAAAACCAATTAAGGATAATAAATCGGTTTATTTTTTAATCATGGGCTGCGCTCCAGCGTGACGTTTTGTGTGTTGCAGCTTCTCTGTGTTTAAACCTACAGTCTTGGAGCAGCTCAGTGGCGTTCAGGATCTTGGAGCGCTGCTCCGGGTCTGTGATGTTCAGCTCGTTCAGGTGAGATTCCTTGAGCCCCGCAAAGTCCTCCAGGCTCTGGAAACCGTGCATGGACAGTAAGGAGCTCAGCTCCTGAAACAAAAAGGAGTTAATGTTCCACATGTACATTTACAGAGACACCTCCCCTTCTGTAAATTCTTACTAATTTATTGGCATTTATTTATTCTTCTCGCACTGTCATTGTCACTTATTTTAGATCTGTAAATATACATATAGTTGCATGTGTATATATATTTATTTGAATTTTGTCTGGAATATTGTATATATATATATATGTACAGTATATATGTGTATATACAGTATGTATGGACATGTATATATGTATGTGCTGTTGTATATCTGGAATTAACAAAATAATTAACAAAAAAAAAATTCCCTCTGGGATTATATAAGTATTTCTGATTCTGATTCTGATTCTGATTTATTGGAGGTCAGTCAGTGGAGGGAAGGAAGTGGCGTAGAACTCTGCCCCGTCGGCCTCACCATCAGGCCCATGATGTCCAGGACCTCTTCCAGGGTTTTGGGCTTGGATTTGGACCGACGGTTCTTGCTGTTGGCGCCTCTCCTCCTCGTCGGGGGGCTCTCGTCGGGGAGGAGGTTGACGTAGATGAACTTAAAGGAGCCCACTTTGTTGTTGAGTTTCCCTGTCCAGGTGCCCACGGGGGGTTTGTCAATGATGCGGATGATGTCTCCTTTCTGTAAGAGGAAAGGATACGTGAGAGACAGATCAAAGCACCTAAAACAAGAATCCTTCATGATAAGCCCACTCTGGGCAGCTCAGTGAATCCATTCATTTGGTTTAAATTATTCACAGTTGTGCAGAAGCATTAAAAATGTGAATTCATAGACATTTCCATACCCTTGAACCTTTTTATTATTGGAAATAAGTGCGGACAGTCCGTGCTGGGTGTTGCAGATAAAACTGTCTTTAGGGATGATAGTCAGGACAAACCATCGTGTTTCGTAATGTTAACGAGCTCCCCGGAGGAGGACCGGACTCGACAGGGCCGACGGCCAGATCACAGGCAGCGAGGGAGACATCCCCAGAGACCCACCTGGAGCTTCAGGGACTCCACGTCGTACGGGCTGGGGGTGAAGTCGGTGTGGACCACGGCGCGGCCGCAGAACGGCCCGTTATAGGAGACGCCATTCTCCTCCAGCCTCATGCTGTCCCTCTGGCAGTAGCCGCTGTCCAGGCTCTGTCGGTCACTGCCTGAGGGGGGCAGATCGGAAGAAGGGTCAGACTATCAATACCTCTGAATGGACCATGTCTGAACTGGATGATATGAATTCTAATCCTGTACAAAATGTATTTAGCTCAACAAGTCAATTCCTTTGTCTTGGTTTCAGTTCCCACAATGCTCTGATGGCCATTTATTTCAGAAGATTGCTGGAAATGTTTGCTTTCCCCGCAAAGCTAAAGTCGAACCTTTGAGGCTGACGCTGTCTATTCTGTCTTACATGTGTTATCTAGTCAGGGGCAGATTTCTCAGGTTTAGAGGTGCTGACTTACTGCCAGAAAGCTGGCGGCTGATGGGGCTCGGCGTGGTGTCCTCTGAGCCCGTGGAGCACACAGACGTCCTCTGTCCCGCTGTCAGGTCTGGATGCCAGTCCGGGGAAACGGGGGATAACTCCTCACCACTCTCCCCCTGGAGGACACCAGGTCAGAGGTCAACACAACTTAAACTTATTCTGTGAAAGCTGTTGAACAGGGGTCGTTTAAACTAATGAAATCAGAAATATAACGATGGTGTGCATAATTTTCTACAGATAAAAGAACAATTATAAAAGGAAAAACAACAAAAAAAAATTTTTTACAATAGAAAAAAAAATCTGCACATTGTTGTTATGTTCTACGACAAACTTAAAGCTAAATATTTCTCATCTTCGTTTGTCTTTTATCCAAGCACATGCATTTTGCAGTGTTCAGCAACAAAAACCAGGGTGATACAGTATGTCCGTTATGAAAAATGTTGTGTAACATTAGTCCAGTAGGTGGAGACAAATTCAAATAATTTAAAAGACTGGGCAGAGGCAGCCTGTCCTGGGCATACCACCAGGAATGAGCATATATAGACGGAGAGATAGATGGAGAGATGAAGACACAGAGGACATGGATGCAGCTGGAACATACAGTATATTGTAATAAACACAAAAACAGATTTATGTGACACATTGCTTTAACTTAATCACTCACCCCCTCCTCAGCCAGTGCCCTCTGCACCATTTTGGACGTTTTGCGGGTCATCGTACGTGAGATGACGTTGCGCCATTTCTTCCCCAATTTGCTGCCACTTTTCACACATTCTTCTGCCGTTACGTCTTCTGCTGCCTGACACAACCACAAAAACAGATGCTATCACATTAGTTTGTCCCAAAGTTTACGAATGAGGGATATTAAAAAGGAACCCCAGTAACTCAAACAGTGCATAAACATTTCTTTAAATTTATTGTAGTTTCCTGTTGTCATGTTAAGGAGGTTTCTTTTTAGTTTATATCCTCCTATAACTATTACTTGGTTTTTCAAAAGGTTCATTCCTCTTGCACGTTACTGATGTCAATACCACTGCTGTTGACCTAAAAATGTGCACATTAAGCTTTTTTTTTTTACTGTGAAACTGACATAAATAGTTGTCATCATGGCTTCAGTCTCAATCAAAAATGTGTTTGATTCTCACATTTTAGAAAACCAGCCGATTTTGTGGTAATGGGGTTTTCATGCAAAAACACACCTGCGCTTTAATGTGGCCAGGTACCTGAAAGCACAGTTTCCACGCTCCCTTTACACCCACAGTGTGCTGCTGTAAGCATCAAATTTGAATTTTCCCTGTTGACGCTCTGTTCTGTTGAGAGTCAGCTGTATGACAGCCACAAAGAAAAGCCGACGGACAGACAGAGAGGACGTGAAAACTAAGTGCGCAAGCTAGAGTTAAAGGTCCGGAAATGAACAAATTTAATCTAAAATGTAAATGCTCTCCTGGGGAGAGCCATTAGACTCCTTTTTGACTGCTCGCTGCGTCTGTCTGATGCAGAGGCTCTCTGCTTGACTAGCTCTCACGAGAGGACATCCTGTCTGCACGCCACTGTCATCTGCATTTATTGCACTGCTTCTCCTTCTTACTTCCTCTCCATTTCTATGTCTTCTACACTTACTTGTCCTCTCTAACTTCCACCAAAAGGTTGCCGGGAAGTGATTAGCGTGTCGTGTGCATTGTGAAGTGCAAACATCTGCTCACACTTGCAGTGGGGTGTAAAATCAGGAAGCGTTAGCTGACAACAGTGGGCGCCTGGCCTCTGTGCTGATGCAGAGCCATGTCTGAGGCTGGACGAAGCTCTCCATAAATGAGGAAGATCTAACGAACTATGCGGAGGAACCTTCATTTGGGAACTCAGAGCTTCACAAAACACCTACTTCCACTTTGGCAAACAGTCAGGTTTTGCTTTACTGAATGCTTTGTGTTTGATCTTTACATTTTTTTTTTTTAAAGAATAGCTACTCACATTCTCCTCCAAAGAGAACTCCTTCTCTGACACAACAGGAGAGGTGGGTTTGGGCTTCATGAAATCCTTGAAGCTGCTGGATCTCTGCAGGGTGAGCTGTAAACGCATCGACATGATGAGAGAAGGCAAATGTCAAGATAACTTCAAAACACGTCTGTCCGTTGTTTGGTGGTTTTTGGTCTAACATAGATAATGCTGACCTCACCATTCCTCACACAGTGTCCTCTTATCTCCTCCAATGTGTGAACACAGTGTATCTGCACAAGGATTTCTCAGAGCAACAACTGGCATTGTTTCACACCACTTCGATTTGAAATGCCTGCATGGTGCCAATCGTTCAGCGGACAAAATGTGGTACACACAAAAAATGTCTGGTTGTTCACAAACAGCCTGTATATAAGAGAACCTGGCATTATATTCAGATGCCCCAGTCCCCCTGCAACTGTGGAATCTGTGTCATAAAAAAAACATCTCCATTCGAGTCCCACAAATGCAGCTGTGAGAGTTTGTGGTTATTTTGAAGAGGGAAAAAAAGCCATCTAAGGTCCACAAATAATATCAGGTGGCCATAAAGTGGGTGAGAGCTGAAAACCAAAATTGTGAACTGAGGAATCACTACCCTGGATGACTTTAGGGCAGTTTCAGGCCCAGGAGTGTACACAACAAAAGTCAACGCGAACTTCTAAAGTGTTGCTTTAATAGCAACATTGACATGCAAACGTTCCATCTAAATAAAAGAGGAACAGACGTTGGTTTTCTATTTTTTAGACTTTGGCATGATTTGGTCAGTAAAGTGCCAGAAAATACAACATCCTGGTTCTCCTGCTCAACATTAAAAGTCTAAAAATGTGTATTTTTCTATTAATAATCCAAAACCTAAAGATAAGAAACTTTAAAAATGAATAAAAAAAGGGGAATTCTGAAAAATGATTAGTTTTTTAACTATTTTTAAGAAAACATCCAGACATCAGTTGTGTAACTCATCCTCTCAACTCTGCTTTTATACGTAACATTAAAAAAAAAGAAAACTCTGTCCTTTCAGTTTTCTTTCTTTTGCATACATTCTTTTATGAACAGTTACCTCTGCCTGTGGTGGAAACTCTATGTCTAATTTTCCACTGAGCCCCGTCACTCTGAAAAGCCGTGCTGCTGCTCATCCTGCTGTCTTTGTTGAAACCACAGGAAAAGGGCAAAGCTTAAGACACTGCTGGCAGCCAATCATTGCAGACATCCAGCAGGCGCTTGTGGCTGGCGGCCTGCGTAAAAACCTGAAGAATCAAACCACTGGCGCTTTCCAGACGAGGGGAATAACCTCTAACGTGCCACGTGTTGTTTTTAATGCCAAAACCTTAAGCAAAAATACATCCACCATTGTTGCTGATAATCACAGTGGCAACGGTCCGGCCTTCTGGCCAGGTTTCTCCCTTTTGACAGTTAAGCGCTGGGAGATGTTTACAGAACACAAAGGCAGCGAGATGTGTAATGACTAGGCGTGAATTACACCACAGCGGCAGAGATGTGGACGGAAAATAAAGGGCGCTGGTGTCGGGTGTAGGAGGCTGGCGGTGGTGGTGACAGCTGGAGACGCGGGCAGCAGAGGCCACAGAGCCCGGGGTGACTCAAACTGCATCTGCAGCCATGAATCACCCGGCTCAATGGAGGAACTCAGGAGGCACCACTTTGCAAGGCTGCAGTTCGACTCTTTTGCTTTATGTTGGAATATGTTAGTGAGTTTCTTGTTTTTCGACGCGCGCCTGTGTGTGGTCGCTGAGTGTCACCGCAGAGCTCTGTGCTAACTTGAGCTGACATCCTGTGTTGAAAAGTCGTGCACACAAAGACAGCTGAGCGTCCTGTTGTGAACTAGTGTTTCACAACAGAAGTATTCAACTTCTACAAGAGCAAATTCTCAATTTGTAGTGACTCGCAGCCCTCTCTCTCCTTCTTCCAGACAAATGTAAACCAGAAAACTGACCTTCTTTTTCTGCGCCTGATCCTTCTCAGAGGCGTTGGAAGGCCTTCGCCTCAGCATCTTCTTCTTCAGTTATCCTCAGATCTCCGTGGAAAAAGAGTTGTAAAGACAGCGGCACCGTTTTTTAATCAGAGAGGAGTTCTGTCCCGGTGCTGTCACAGCCAGAGTCAGATGAAGAGAAAGAGGAGGGTTGAAGTGAACTCTGCTGCAGTCGAAATCAAGAGCAAAAAGCCAGGAAGTCACATGGTTACTTTGAAACTGAAGAGGTATACCCGCTTTCTGGTGCTCAGGACCACAAAGAGGCTACTGGTTTGCTTACATGTATTACTCATATTGCATGTGAAAAAATCCTTTGTGTCTAAAAACTAAACTGACCCACATGTGGAAGTTCACGAAAACATAACAATTCAGTTTTATACTTCAACTGCAAACACTTTTAAGATAAAACAATTGTTCAAACAGTTTTTACAGTTTGAAAATCTATAATGAGTCAAATTAGAAAAGTCCCAACGAGAACACGTTGAAGTAAAAACAACATACAAGCTTCCATCCAGCCCTGTATGCTCACAGTGTCCTCACAGTTTTCTTTCAGCTTGTTGCTCAGCAGCAGTCGTAGTAAGCCGTAATGAAGTGTGGAAGTGAAAGACAACCTACGATGACAGATTTAGAAAACTCAGTAACGGCTTTGCAGCTGCAACTAGAAGAGGCTAAAAACTTCAATCTGGTGCTCAGACAGTCTGGTTCGTCCAGCAGGAGAAGCCTCTGCACAAGAGAAGCCCAACAGAAGCTGATGCTTTCCAAAAAAAGATTATTTTGGCCAAACGGCATGAGTGAGTCACAGAAATGTGAGTACTTTTGCATGTACACTGTGCAGGACAACAAGGCAAATAGACTGGCAGTAAGTGTAGAGAAGGAAGTATCAAGCGGGCATGTTTAAATTGCTTTTTTGGTGGGGTAAAAACCACATGATAGGAGGATGCCCTATTTTAGTTTCCTGTCACTTGACTAAAAGTTGGTAACAAACAGAACCAACTGAAGATCTTTAAAGGATGACAACAATGGCTATCAGCTGATTGACGTTTAGAGGGAAATAATACAAACCAGACACTTTAATAAAGCTAATCTTACAACTCAAACTTTTTTTTTAACAGAATATAGAAGTAATACAATAAATAAGTGAATATTTTTGTTTTCTCAGTAATTACAGTGTCAGAAAATTGTACTTCAGCTATCACAGGTTATATGTATGTTAAAAAATCTGAAATCACTGTCTTGCAATTATTTTGCTCCCGCTGGTGAAATCAACAATAAGAAATTACATTTTACAATTCAAATAGAAAAAGATGTGTAGCATTTTTAAAAATACTGTTTAAGATGCTCTGAATTTAAACAGCAGGATACCAGATGGCACACTGTACTGTGAGGAATTGTTGACCTCGGCTTATTTCACAGGTGATTTTTAGATTGGTAGAAACTGTGGGTGACATCTCAACCAGGAATGGTGACTTCTCTCCTTTGTCCCAGTTTACATGAATTAGAGGGGGCCCAAGCTATTTATGTTCATTCCAATTTTTCTGAAGAACATCACAACGCTGAGGACTATAAGAGAAAAAATCCAAGACATGGTGCTGCCTTTACCGTTCTCTGTGGTGTTTTTTTCAGGCTGCACACATAAAATCAGTCCCACTGAAACACTAAGAGAAACTACAAATGTTTTTGATCCCATTATAAGATTTTCATCTTAAATACTTGTTGCTAATGAGAAAGAATCCATTTTGTGCCAGATGTGTGTGTTTATAGGTCAGTGTTACATATGCTGCGTTGTGTAACCATGTGTCAGTCACAGAAGTCTGAAACTGAACTCCCCCTCACTGTAACTGACACACACATAAGTAGAAGATGTTCACAAATCGAACACTTTTCCAGTATCCTGGATACTTTTCCACAATCTGTAATTTGATTATGAATATCCACAACCTGTGACCCGATACCAGGTTATGATGGTTTATGTGATATATTTATGTGATCAACATTTTATCTGTCTTCATCTAGAATACTTAAAACCAATAAATGTTTAGGAGACTTTTGCAAGACTTCATCATCACAAAACGGACAGAGGCAGGAAGAAAGAAGAAGAAGAAGAAGAAGAAGAAGACACTTTTAGCTGCTGTAGCTGACTCAAATGGAAACAATGCCAGCTATAAAAATAAAAAAACTGCACAAGCTTCATTTGTCAGCAAAGCCCCAGAGTTTCTCTCCATATTAATGACAGTTGCTGTGCAGCTCTGCTCCGAGGACGTCTCATTAGAGGAGACGAATGTTTAATTACGAGAGTAACGACAACATGACAAAAGCAGAAGAGAGCCTTGTTCTCAGAAAAGAATGATGTCATCCCAGGACTCCCTCTTCTCCTTCACTGCCCACACACCTCACCCTTTTCTCAGTCCAACCCTTCATAACTCGCAGATCTAAACTGCGCATGCAGATGCAGCGAGTGCACCTTCCCAACTTCACATACACCCACAAAGCGGTTGCCGAGCAACCCTCTGCCTGTGGACAGGGGCTCAAAGCTGACCAAGACCAGAAACGACCATTTAATGCAGCATGTTTATCCTTAGAAAAAAAATATACGTTAGCTGAGCAAATGATTTACAATGTACCTAGCAGACTGTTTGACATTAAAAAATCTTTTTGGAGGACTTTGATGAGAGTTTGGTGCTGCCTTCAAAAGAGATGGAATTCCTGACTCTGGGGTTCCTTAATTTAGAAATCAGGAGTTTGATTGCGGCTTGTGTTGATTATATATGGAATTGATATTTTACCTCTGAAAATTGCTAAAAAAAGTAACATGTGGAATGAGAGTGAACGTTCCTTGATGCAGCAGTCTCATGTTTGAGTCCATCTGAGGCAGCATGTCCTCCATTTCCTCCCTCTGCCCCCATCCTGTCGAGCAAATATCTGCTTGTTGTTTCATGCTGGCACAACTAGCATTATTGTTTATGACTGTGTAGCGCGTATTGTTGCATACTTTACCCCCTAATTTGTCCTCATTTCTGTCTATGTGAGCAAAATGCTACAGACTCAGCTTATAAACAGTTTTAAATTCAAAGATCCTCTTTTCAAGGCTGGTTGAAGCTACACAAAGAAGGACATTTTTCTTTGACTGGTTGCTTTTTTCAGCAAGCTGGTGGCTGAAATTTGCTCACACGCAGTTCCTCTAAATATGGTACAAGTGACCTTTATCTCTGAGTTCACATAGGGTAATATACTTGTCAAGCTTTAAACAATGTTTAAAGGGGTTATGGATGTGTGTGAAACACTCGGCAGAGTAATCTATCTGTGCACAACTTTGCAGGTGAAATTGGCAAAAGTAATATTCATAAGCTTTTTCATGGTTTTTGTTGCAGTTCTACTCACATGTTTATTAATAAAACATATAAATAAGAAAAAAAGCATTAGTTTTGATGTACCTTCATAAGAATTATAAAAAAGGAACAGACAGGAGAGGTTTAAAGTTTGAGACTGAAAAGCTTTGCAAAAATTAGGTCTGAGAAAAGCAAAGATCCTGAAACACTAAACCAAAGTGAGTGTCTGTGCAATACCAGATGGACAAAGGTTGAGAAACAACTTAACAATATCAACATTTAAGAGACATTATTGCAACAAAATGTATATAACATCCCTCAATTAAAGAAATATGCCCAAATGTTTGGATGGAGAAATGGAGAATAAAGTGGTTTAAACCATGAAAGCTGTTCCACCCTGTGGAACATCACTGTGGTTGAGATATCTTAAATTAATGAGAGGGAAGTTACAGCAGTTTATGTTAGTGCTCATGTAAAAAACAGGAATTCTAACCACAATGTCATTTACTGTATTAAGGAAGAAGTGATGCAACTGAATTGTACAATTAAATTCTGAAGTTACAGACAGAAGTTTCCCCCAAATTTGGTTTTCTGAAATCACCAAAAACTATTTTAATGTACCTGTTAAAGATATCATTTTGTCTTTTTCTCTTTCTGTGTGGCAGTATTATATGAACGAGCTCATTTCTGGTGATTTACATGGCACTATTATTGTCATCGAGAACATAAACTCTGGCATCAGCTGTAAAAAAGACCATATATTTTTTCTACATTTCTAAATGAGTCTTTGTTTTATTTGCTAACTACTGTTGTTACTCTGTTAGAGGTTTATTATAGAGGATAAACACAACATTTCCCCTCAGTTTCAGCCTTGAATGGTGCATAAAAAAACTTTTCTTTTCCTGAATAAATTAAAAGAAAATTCTACTACATTCAAATGGTATGTTTTTTCAGTGATTAACTACAAATACATATTGTTTAAAACTCAACTATTCAAAGGTGTCAACTGAAGTCATGCTTGCCAGACAAAAGGGGGTCCACTCAACTGTTTACATCCTCAATGTTTGTCACATTATTTTCTTAAATACGCAAACTCATCGGTTCTTCTTACATTTGACCAACTCTGTGAAAAGGTTTGACTTTGACCAAGTTGTTGGGTCACCAGCTGGAATGTTTTATGTTTTTTATACTTTGATCGTACATTTAATAATTAAAATTATTGGGAAAATATAAGTTTCCTTTGTTTATGCATCTTGAAAAAGGTCCTCTTCATGGTTAGCATTCAGACTGAGTGAAACACCTGCTATTCCAGCAGTTGGAAATTTGTACACTTATACGACCATTTTTAACAGTTGGCCATTTTATGGTTGCTATTTGACAGTGCTGTAAGTTCATAACTCATTCATAACTAATGGCATAACTGATTAAAACCTCTATATATTTCACTACAGATGTAAATTAATATTCATTATTCATATTCATTATTATCTATTAGAGAGTGTAAACATCTTAGACACAACTTCTGCTCAAGTTGCTTTTTTAAATGTTGTTTTAATAAAATAGATTATTATTAGCTGGTCATTCAAGTCTCCAGTTCAAAAACTCATAAGCTTAAACACTCAAAATCAAACAAAATATCACAATAAACCTTGAACAGCACAAAATCATCGACCAAATATTATAGTCATTAAACATATCTCACTTTTTTTTTAATGCCTGTACATCTGTCAACCTGGTATAGCTGCTCAAAGAGACTGCATAGGGGTAACTTTAGTGTGCAAGTCTGCAGAGAAGTGCAATGGGAGACGCTCAGATGATATTGTGGAGCAGAGCAACGGCCAGCATGATCAGAGTCAATGAGGATGAAGAGACAGAGGCAGAGGATTCAGTCCCACGAAAGGGCTCCGTGTTCCTGAGCATCCAGTCCTTCTCCTCGTGAAGCCCCTGTTTGTCCAGCTCAGGACCCAGCAGTCGTCGGATGGTCTCGTAATATTTATTTAACCACTGAAGCTGAAGAGAGAAGAAAGAACAAAGTGTTACTAGAACCCATGGGAAAGGCTTCAAATTCTCACTGCTGTTGAAAAAAAAAGTGCATACATGTAGTTAACTTTCCATCTAAGTGTAACATTGTAATGGCTTTTAGTCTGAAGAGTTCTATATTTCAATTCAAACTCATAAACATGAATCTGCTCCAAGCTGCAGCCGGTGTGCTGGAAAACATGCAGATACAAAAAGTGGTGGACTGACTGCGGTGCTTCTCTTTGAATTACACAGTGAGCTGCATTACAGATTGTAAGATGTAAAGATGAAGTTTCTCTTCAGTAACAGGAATCAAAACACAGAAGCTGAAGTCACACGTGGTTCAGTCATGTTTTTCTTTCTATTTCCGTTCAGATCTGAGCTTTAGAGAAACCTTAACCCCACGTGTACATGGGGGATTTTAAGAGGAAACCAGGGCTTGAATTGCAGGAAAAACAAAGACTCGGATGATTTCACAAACTCAAATGTATTTACAAATCAACATAGGATACAAATAGTTATAATTATTGGGAAGTACACTGTGTCATATCTTCAAGGTGACCGTTACTTTAATTTTTAAAACCAAAGAACTGTCCGCTAGTGGATCCTCACCTGCTCTGAGCTGAGGAGAGAGGTGTCAATCAGCTTCCTGTCGTACGGAACCAGTGACACCGTGTCAAATGTCAAGAAGTTATTCCCATACTGAAAGACATTGAGGCATATTTTCATAAAGAATTTCTAGAAGCTGTAGATTATGGATCAAGTCTGGCTTTGTCTTTACCTTTGTATTAACCGGTAGGGTCACAGCAATATCTTCAATCCGGATCCCAAAATCATTCTCTTTATAATATCCAGGTTCTGAGAAAAAAGCAGCAGAGTTTTGTGTTTTTATTCATTCAATTAGTTGTTGATATAATGGTTCATTTCTCGCCATAACTTGAAAGCTTTTAGGATATTCCAATCAGACATGGAAATAAAACTGGAAAAGAAATTGGCACAATCTCAAAAATCGATCCAGGTCTGTTTAGTTTCCACGATCATAAAACTCAAGGTCTCAGGAAACACATAAATGTGAGAGCTGTTTGAAGGCTCGAGACCCTGGAGGGTTAAAAGGTTTAAACTGATCTGGATTTACAAAAAAAAAAAAGATAAAAGCCTCACCGATAGATGTGAACATGCCCTCTCTGAAGGGAACGTTGTTGCTCTGAAAGCCAACCGGCCCTAAAAAACATTGTAAGATGATTTTAAAACTGTGGAGGCAAAGCTGAAAAAATACACATCTGTTACTGAACAAATGCTATGTTTTCTAGCCATTCTGTGTAGCAGCTGCTGTTCATCGTGTTATTGATCACAAATATCTTATCCTTGTCAATAGTTTTAGGCCCAAAAACAGAAGAAAATATGTTCCAAGCTTTTCTTTAACATTTCTGACAATTTTGACAAAAAATGAACATTTTTCTGATAAAGATTTTTATGTATTGATTCTGCTCACGTGTGGAAACTGTCAGATGTCAGTGTGTGTGTGTGTGTGTGTGTGTGCGTGTATGTGTGTGCTACCGAGCTGTTGTTGCTGTCTTGGACATGACACAGATCTCACATCTCAGTGAGACGCTTGCTGGTTTGATAAAAGTGGTCCATACTTTTCCAGTGCAACTACCAAAGGTCTCTATAAAACAAGGGGGATGAAGATGGAGGCTTTTTGTTTCATCTCTGGTGCTAATCTCTTTTTTTATCTTACATTTTTTTGCGTGGGGAAGCTTATGTACCCATTTCCATCTTTTGGTTTTTTCACTCGAATATTTCTTCATATATTCTGTGACCAAAAGTATTATAATGTTCACCCTGATGTCTTTTCTGTCACATAGTGACTCATTCCCTTCAGCGGTTTTGGGTTTTTAGTGATGCAATCACATCACAAGTTGTGTGATTGTGAATTTTTTGTTATATTTTCTAATGTGCTGTCATTCACCCTCCTGCATGATATTATAGTCATATCTAATATAATGGGTCACTGAAATCCTCATTCGGTTTCTGCTTGAGCTTTGTGCAGTTAGATACTTAGACAGGAAACTGTTTCTAAAAAATTAAGACAAAAAGAAAAAAAGGAGAGGGGTGGGGTGGGGGGTGGCATACACTCGTGAACTCCAAAGTAGTTGCCGACACCGTGACCTGTGCCGTGTCCGTAGTTAAGGCCAACTTCCCACAGTGCCCGGCGACCCAGCATCTCCATGTTTACGCCTGTTGACGAAACAAAGGGCACGATTCAGAGGCAAAGTCCGACATCCTGCCGCGGATACTGCAGCGGGTGCTTTCACAAAGACATGGAGAAAGAGGGCACTCTAGTGGTGAGAAGAGGAAAGAATGCAGGAGACCCATTCACCTCTTGTCCCTGAGGGAAAAACGGTTCGGGATATCTCAATATTTCCCATGAGCACTCGAGTGAAGGCCTCCTGTGAAGCAAGACACAAAGTGAGACTTTCTTTTTTAAATGTAGTGGTGGACTTTTTAAAGACTTCCTCAAACTGCTTCAGAGTCAATGTTACCTTCTGCATTTCTGTGGGTGTTCCCCAGTGAACCGTCCGAGTAATGTCAGTGGTCCCATCTCTGGTGGTAGCGAGGAAGAGACTGACTCATTCTGAACGTCTGAGACATGAAGTGAAACTGGCATTCAGTGTTTTTTACTCACAGGTACTGGCCACCGGAGTCAACTAGGTACATCTCATCAACTGTCAGCCTCCTGTTGCTTTCCTCTGTGGGGCTGAAGCAGAAAAAACAGGAAGTGATGGCAACCTCTGTCCTGGGAGCTACTATACGTTAATGATGTTTGTACAAAACCGCTCCCACCATGTCCTTTTACCATCATTATAAAGGAGATCGGTAACAGAAGAAGAAAATTTGTTCGTCCCACCTGTAATGGGCCAGGGCAGCATTGGGTCCACTTGCAGAGATTGTTTCAAAACTCGGGCCCCGGCTGTCCTTCTGTTTGCTGGAAAGGATGTTTGGATTAGCTGTAACATCCATCTATAGCAGGGGTCACCAACCTTTTTGAAACGGAGGGCTACTTCATGGGTATTGAGTCACACGAAGGGCTACCAGTTTGATACACTCTTCTGAAATAATACATTTCCTCAATATGCTTTTAGCTATACTTTATTAATAATCATTAATGATACTCATTTGTGACAACAGTGACAACAAAATGGGAAACATATCAATATCCACCACTTTATCTCTATTTATCTCAGCAACTGTTAACTTTTCAAATGATCACTTACTGTACATCACTACATTTACATAGGAGTTTTCAATTTCACTCATTTCACTAGCCACTGACAAAACCTTTTAACAAATCATGAACTATGTTGCACCATGTTTCAAAAAGTTATCAATTATCTAATGTTAAAGAAAAATCAACTCACATATTAAAAAGAAATCTGAAATCTCATGACCAAATCTTTAATAGATTGGCATTGCATGCTGTTCACCAGTGCATTGTAATCTGGTGCGTAACTTGACACTGCAACTGTGAGTGCATATTTCAGATCTGCTTTTTCTGCCCGTAGTGGGAAGTTAGCATGCTAGCTTTTGTGGCACGAAGTGAAGTGTCTCTCCACATCGTGCCGCTTTGCCGTCGCCACAGTTTCCCCGCAGATCAGACACACGCAGGTTTCTTTTACAGTTGTAAAAGAGAACTCCTCCTCCCATTCGTTGTGAAAGTGATAAGTTTTCTTTCGTTTTTCTCCCATGTTTTTGGGGTAAGAAACTGCACCCATCTCCGCTGCGCCCGCTAGCTTACTCTCCACTGACACTGGCTTTGTTTTGTCACGTGCACAATACTGACCTTTGAACTAGAGAAAACTTAAACTTAATATATAATGAACATATTTTTAAGATATTGTCATTTTAAATCAAATCTATATGAATGCAAGTGTGATTAAAAAAGAATAGCAACGGAACTTGAGTTGTGCTATTTTTAGAACAGGCCTGCGGGCGCCTCGGGTGGTCCGTGCGGGCAACCTGGTGCCCGCGGGCACTGTGTTGGTGACCCCTGATCTATAGCGTGAGCTTTTCGTTCAAATTGTTGTGCATCAGACTCCACTACGCGACATGCTGTGTCCTTCGTCGGGTGAATACGTCGCACTCACTTGCGGCACTTGTTGACGTAATCCGCAGCGTCCAGTTCGGTCTCATTCCCCTCTGGAACGGCCTTTTCCAGCCACATCAACAGCTGGATGACAGCAATGGCGTCTCTCACCTGTCACAGTCACAGAGACACATCGTACAAAGAGGGAAATGTCCCCAACACACAGGTGAACACTTACTGAATAACAACTAGGGAGTTTCTAGTGTCAGAAGCCTGGTTAAGCATAATGTGGCACCGTGTGGTTTGAGTGTGTCTGTGTATGGAGGACGTACATGAGCATCCCTCAGTATTCGCTGCTCAGTTTCATCTTTCACCGCTTTGGTCGTCAAAACAGGAGAGTAGGAGCTTGTCATTAGTTTGTCCTAAATGAGACCAACAACTACATAAAAATATAATACAAATACACTAAAGGTCCATTGAATTGAAATGCCTGCAGTGGTTATGGATTTCTAATTCCACAGAGAAAACAAGATGGTACCTCTGGTGTGATGATCTCATAAAGCGCATAGTTTGTGTACTCTGTACCAATCCACACTTTAACCCCAGGCCGGGCCACGTACAGTTTCACATGTTCAAGGACAGAGTCATAGCTTTTCAGCTGCACACAGAGGGCCCCGGTACAGGAGGCGTTCAGGTACACCTTCAATTCCTCACTCACACGGTCGGTGTGGACAAAAAGCCTGTAGTGCACGTGTGAGAGACGTACAATAAATGCATGACTCTCTCACACGTGTTAGAAAAATCCCTGGTTGTGTTGTGCATTTTCTCACCAGATCTCATTCATAGTCAGGAGGGTGTAGGAGTAGAAGAAGGGATTGTATGGAATATCGTTGCCACGCAGATTAAATAGCCCTAAAAGCAAAAACAAAACATCCCCTCTGACTGTGAGCAGCATTTCTCAATGACATTTCACGTTGTTCACATCCATCTCCCGTTTTCCTGTCATTTCAAAAGTAATCATTCCGTAATCAGCACTCAAAATCAGATATATTGAAACGGACACGCCACCTTCTGTTTGTTTCTTCAGAAATTTACTTTTGAATAAATCGCTTTTCTCTTACTGATGCTGAGCCTGTTTAAACCCCACATCACACACACTTATTACTGCTGTGCCATCAAATCGGTGAACTTGCAGAGAATAAGTCAACTCTATTCTCTCTTATCAAACTTCTGCAGTTGGTTGGCTCCTCTCACTCCTCATCCTGAGCAGGACGGAGGTTAATCTAAGCCAGAGAATGTAGGATCACTTATCAGATGTCTGCATCATTTTTGTAGGGAATACATTTCCTGTGCATTGACTTATTTATCTATTATACAGTTTGATGCTATTATATATTTACGGTGGAAGACATTGCAATCAAAAGAAGAAGTTGTAGAATATCATATATTTTCATATGAACAAATAAATTATACTTATGAAAAATCAACATCAAAAGCAGTTTCAAGTTAAATAGATCTACAATGTTCTTTTTTGCAAAATGCAGGATGGACTGAAGAAAAGAAAAAGAATCAGAGCCAAGGCAAACCCAACACTGGACGCCTCACCGACGGACCGTTTGTTGTTGTGTTCAGGGGTTTGGACAGAAGTAAGCAACAACGTGATCTCCTGATATGAGCGTGTCACGTGGGAATTTACTCACAGGCCGTTTCATCCAGAGCAGATAGAAGAAGAGCTGTGGGCTGATATGGATTGTCCCTCATCAGGCTCCGTATTTGCTCCACCTTCATCTGCCAGGACCTTTCTGCAAAGACACTCTTTGCTTTCATTTCCACCCAGTCTCCCTCAAACCTGTAGGCCATGCAGTGTTATTACTGAATTGCTTAGAACCTAAATAAAACTGTATCACTCTCAAAAAGGGGAAACTCTTTTGGTTGTCTTGGATATAAAACACAAACAGCTCAGCCAGCCAACAAAACCCTTTGATTTTTAATCACGATATACCAGTAATTCATTTGGGATAGGTCAACTTTGTGCTGGAAAATGACAGTTTTTTCAATTAGAATATATTTCAAGGCTCAGGTCCGTCCTCTTCCATACTGACATAAATACTGTGACGACAACCGTCATCCTGGAGAGCTGGAGCTTGGGTTTCAGGGTCTTCTGGTCAGTTTGCCAGCAAAGATGTCCGTCTGGTACCAGGAACACTGACCGATTTACTCAAGCTCAAGCACTTCACTTCCCCTGAAGTAAAGAAACCACTTCAAATGATTTCTTTTGCCTTGACAGCTTCACTGAACTGCCACCAGACCTTTTCTGCCCTCTCAGGATAAGTTAGTAAAGTCAATTTTTTCTCAGAGGTGGACTCTCCAAAGCTTCAGTTCAATGTGCTCGATCTACTAAAATGAGACATTTCTTTAAAAAAATCTTAGGACTTGTATTTTCCGTTTGTGTTTTAAGGGTATGTTTGGACGGCAAGAGGAAGCTCAGCTACCTGCAGACAGCTCAGAAATACACTGGGAGAACATGCAAAATCCCCACAGAGAAACCCCAGGTGACATCTGACTCTAGCTACTCTGCTCTGACGCTCTTGGCAACTATAAACTTTTCAATTACTTTATGAACTTCATCCTGACAATCTGCCAAGAATTAGAACAAGCTTTCACATCCAATTTATGAGATGGCATTCACAGAAGAACCACTTAAAGCCTTGTGTACACACAGACCATTAAGTTTATGATGCTCTCCATTTGTTCCATTTTCCGATGTCCAGTCATAAAGACCAATAAGGCTCACAAGGATCCAGACAACATCCTCATCTGGAGCTTTCTCCGGTCCTTTTGAGTGAGCGTTTAATCTTTCAGTGAGCTGTAAAAACATGACCATCATATAAAAAAGACCTTTATGGCTGTGTTTGCTGAGCTGCTTGTGGCTCTCCGTCCAGTTTGCAGGTATTTATCAGCACGCAGATAAACGGCACCACCCGGGCAGACGGGCAGTCTGCACAGCGTGTGTTTGAACACACAGACACACACAAACACATTGCAGGAAACCTACGGATTACTCTGTCCGGCAGGCGGACGAGGCTGTCAGGGGGCAGAGACGGTCTGTCCCTCCACACTCGGTCCACCAGGTTGACGGGGACGGACTTGAGGCTGCGATTGCTGGACTCCAGATTGATGGCATAGTCTTCCTGTTTGTCTAATGGAGGAAATCACAGAAGATTACACACCCCGAGCAGAATCAATCACGTATAAAACCTCCGTGTGGAGTCTGGAGACTCCATCAATAACGTTCCGTCTGCTGCGGCGCAACCTTTATAGATGTTAAGCTGCAGTGTCAGGTGGGGGAGCGAAGTGAGACTCACTGAGGGAGAAGAGAAAAGGATCAAAGCCGATCCTGCCGCCTGATGGAACCTCAGACAGGAGCCACTCCACAATGCTGCTGGTGGACACTAAAACATCCCAAGAGACAGTGACAGGATATAAAAGATAATGAGAAGATTTAATTTTTGACAGAGCCATTTTGAAACAAGCTGCTTTGTTAAATTGAAAAAAAAACAACAACTACATAACAAAAAAACACGTTTGATAAATATGGGTGTTATCAACATGCTTCAAGCACCATTACAAATGTTAATAATAGGAAGAAGATACACACAAAGGCATCAGATATTGAGGTGACACACTGACAGACACACATTTATGTACATATATATGTATATTCCTAATTTTTAATGAAATTGTTACGTTCTGTTTATCTGGCGTTTAACTCCTAAAGTATCCAGAAAATAACCATCAATAACAATTTTTTAATAGTTATTACTTGGAGCGAATATAAATAAAAAAATATCAGAAGAACTTATACAGTTTTTCCTGCCTTACAAATGCTTAACAGTCAGTATGTGCAAGTGTTTTGGCTAAAATAATCTTTGACTTTGTTTTTGAACTATTTTTAAAATCCAAACCCTGTAATGAAATGCTCAGCATGTCACGGGCTATTTTTTAGAAAAGGAAAAAAAAAAAAACGACAACCCACAAATATCTAAGTGGAGTCTGTGTGTGCTGCGTTGTCAAAACAAGTCAGCGCAAGGCAATCGCCCCCTACCATCTTTTTCCAGCTCCCAGTTGCAGTCCAGCTGTCTCTCAGCCTGGACCCAGTAGCGGCTGTCCGTCCACAGAGCGGCCTTCGTCTGAGTAACGACAGCGGTGCCTGGGGAGAGGCGGGACAGCAGCTGTGCTATGCAGTGGGCAGTTGGGACAGTCAATTAAAAAAGACTATAAATGTCAGAGGTGACATGGAACAACGCGGGATGAGATGGCTAATGCAGAAAGATGTGAGCATGAGGGGGGTAAACTGGACAGTCGACATCAATCAGCCGTCTTGGACTCGCACATAAGGTAGAAACAAATACAGCTCAGGGGTTTTGCTGCATCTAAAATCTGCACACCGGATTCTTTCTGGCAGCTTAGAAAATGTTTTTAGATGGAGTTTGGCGCTGTATTGTCCTGGTGAGAAGATCAATTAACTGATCTGCCATATTTTTCTAGGAAAAAATGAATACGGTAACATAAATAAACATGAATTTTTTTCATTGTCACAGACAAGAGGTCTATCAGACAAGCTATCTGAAGCTATCTGTTAGGACTACCGCCAAACAAGATGATGCAGTGAGCAAAAGCAATGAAAATGAACGAGGAGCCAGTGGGATGGAAGCAGAGGAGCTCTGTGACAACTGCACTCGGGCGAGCAGGGACTTGAGTCATAAGCAGGTAGAGGAGGAAGAGGAGGAGGAGGATTGTACCTGCAGAGCCCGTAAAACCAGTCATGAAGGCCATCCTGGCATCACGTGGGGCAATGTATTCGCTCTGTCAGAAGGACAGTGGTTTAGAACTGCGTACAGACAGGCTTTAAGCCCGAATGGGTTCATTATCAGGTATGGCCGACGTACCAGGTGAGCATCGGTGCCGGGAATGATGTAGGCGCTGATGTTCATGGGAAGCATTTGCGCTCGTAGCTCCTGCAGCTGGATGGTGGTATTCACCGCTGTGCTAGGGAGGTACTGACACACACACACCCAAACACACACACACACACAGACACACACACACAGAAAAGCCTTAAAACCCGAGAAGCCGCTGATTCATCTCCTTCTCTATCTCCATGTGTAATCATTAACTGTCTCGCGGTCATGTTTCGTAACACGAGGACTCTGAAGAGCTCAGCTGAAGTCGATGTTTATTCTCAGTCAATTTCATGGCAAAAAGTGAGAGGACGTTAAACTTCAAATGTTGCCTCTCAGAACTTGATCTCACCGGTGGAGTTGCAGAGCAGTTCCTCTCCGTTCTCTCATTTAGAGCAGCAACAATAATGTTTCCTGTGAGCAGATAAGGAAAGAAGAAAAATTTTATTCCGATCTGGAGCATTTTCCTGCTTTTTAAGTGTCAAAGTGATGATAAAAGAGACGGAAATGAGGTGAAAGGTGCCAATAAAATCGGTAAACTTGCATAGAATAAGTCAACTCAGGTGGCCCAAAGAAACAGCTCTCCAATAGGATTGCAAGTAAAAAGGCTAATGTAATTTAACTTGGGCTTTCTTAGACAAGCCAATGAAAGTCATGAACATAGCTGTTATCTTCCCCCAGTACGAACTATGCAAAAAGCTACTGAGAGAACAGAAAGAGTCATTATAGTACAGACAGTGCTCAGACTGATTTGGCTATCAGAGCAGACCTGCGGGACTTTCACTATAACACATTAATTTCTTTCACACTTACACCCCTTAACAGTTCCTGCAATTGTAAATTAATCAAAGATATTGATTCACAAGGTGGAAGGTAGATAAGTGAGGTCTTTACCTGTCAGTACTGCCACAGACAGAGTCACCAGCCACGCACAGGGAGGCATCTTCAGCCCACTATGAACAGATCCGCTCTGAGAGTGGCTGCTGATCTCATGTGCATGCAGGAGAGAAAGCGCGCCTGGTGTCTTGTGAGAAAGTGTGTGTGGGTGCTTGTAAGTGCTCCTAGGACTGTCCTCCCTGCCTCCCTCTCTTCCTCCTCCCCTATCTCCCCTGTCACCACATAATTAATAACCAACCACTTGTCAATTATTTTTTAAAAAAGCAATTTTGAAAAGCTGCAAAGAGAAATTCTGAATGAAGTGAATTAAAAAAAAGTGCAGAATAAAAAATTTGAATCAGTTTCCAAAACTGGTTGAAAGTGATAAACAAGGTAGTAAACACCAAAGAGTAGTAGAAGAGGCTAACGGCAGCCATCTACAAGAGGCAAAGCATGCAAACCTTTGGGAATATCTGGGATATGTACATCATCTCTGGGAAACAGCTGCTCACTCGTGTCAATTTCCTCCTTGCCAGGTCCAATTCAAGGTCCAATTCGACCTGGGTTCATCCAACTGATTGTGCATCAACTCATCATAGAAATGGCTAAAAACAAACTTTACGTTTTTTTCTTTGCTTTTCTATTTGCATTCACCTTTTTTGCAGCATTCTTCTGCATGATCAGCCCCAGGATCTCCAGAGAAGTTACCAGAACAAAGACAGCTTTCTGTTTTTCTGTTTTTTCTTATTCAGTTTCTTTGAGTCATTGGCTCGGATGCTACTGCCACAGCAGATGGCTGCAAAGCAGTTTGCGCTCTACAGATTTTTAAAGATATGCAATATCTTGATGCACAATGAAAGACCTCAGCACCCTCAAGAAGTGCAGTCTGTTCTGTCTCTTTTTGAAGACAGCCTCAGCGTTGGATATCCAGCCTTCTCTGCCGTTCAGGTAAACCTCCCGACGTCAACAAATGTTCAAATGGTTTATTGTTTTCTGCTTCAGTCGTCTCTTTTGATGTGATTACACTGAAGATGAGATAGAGCTTTCAACATTAGGCCAAAAAGTGGTCAGCCACTTCCCCTCACTCAATCTCTCGTCCATCAGTGATACATGGAACAACTAAAAAGTCATTCAAATATTTCTGGAGGCGACAGGACTCTGACTTTACAGGTCTGATGTAAACTAACTGTTCAAAAGAGTCTGTGAATCCAGAGTGTTAATTTGTAGGCAGACCACAACAGCATGCACACAGATTCAAAGATGATAGATAAATTCTTGGCAGAGGCTTGAAGAAATACATCATCTGCTTTAAAATCCTTGAATTCATGCCAAATGTGTCATTAGACATTAAGTAGTTCGGCGAGAAAGAAGGATAAGAGAAAGAGAGAATGCATGTGGGGGTATGTAGTAGAGACTCCATATTAATATGCAAATATAAAAAACACAAAAGCTTCAGCAAAATGAAAAATGCTTCCAGTATCATTGGTTTCATATCAAGGATACAGAAACAGGGACCTGCATGTGAGAACAATCAAGCCCAAAAGGTATACATATATACATTTTGAGACCTGTATGGTGTGTGTTAAATAACTTGAATACTACAAAGAAAAAGCTATCTGTTTTATGTTACAAGAACACTGCATGAATTTACATAAATTTCAATAAGCTAGTGATTGTTTCCCTTTTGTTTCATTGTCATATTGTCATCAGTAATTAAGTTTGCAATTTGAGTTGTTGGAATAGAGCCGCTCACAACAACCGAAACGCATATATGTTAGATGTTTTCCTCCATTAGCACTGACATTTTGTTTACAGCTTTAAATTAAGAAGTTTAAATAAATTGCAATGTTCTTAGCATTACAAGATCAGACAGGACAATAATTAGACCACACCACTAATTAGTAAAAATCCAGAGCAAAAACCTCGAGGGAGGACCCAGCAGTCTGTCCACGCTGGTTTCATCATTCTGTAGAGCGTGTAACTGAATAACATGGTGGGAGCATATATTTGCCTCTTTGTTGCACTGGGATCAATCAGCTTTGAACACAACTTCAAAACCTGGAAGGAAATAAGAGAGATTGTGAACTAGAAAGGTTAAGGACATATGGTATCACAGAGCTGTGTCTGTTCATTTTTCTTTTCAGGGATATCAACAACAATGAAAAATTAGAGCATACCAAAGGTACACTGTTTCAAATGCAAACTAATGTCACAATCTTATTCAAAATATAACAAAAAAGATAAACTGTTGAATTGAAATTGAAACATTTGAAAATGTATCAAGAACAGTTGCTCATGTTGAACTTGAAATAGTTCTTGGCTTTATCTCATCATTGGGACAAAGCCAAGTGTATTACTGTGTAGTATCTGTTTATCATCAACAGTCTGTAAACATCATGAAGATAGACCAATTGAGTCCATGCATTTATTTTCAGGATAAAAGATCCCAAATGCCTCATACTGAATTTTCAACTTTATTTCCTGTTCTAAGAGACTTTTCCAGATTTCTGATCTTTTCTGCTGAAGATTGTAAATGACTCCAAACTTTAACCCTTAGGGCGAGGATCATTGTAATATAGATTTTATTCTTATTATGATTGAAGTGGAAGTTTTTCTAAATACGATTGGTGCACTTTCACAATCCTACCCTCAAAGCAACTTTGTTGCTGCTCACAACAGTATTTTTAGATATCAAGTGACCCAGATACTAAGTTAGACACTTTGTTATCTCGTTAAGTGACAGGCTCTTGTAACACTCCAACCCATCGGATTATAATCAGCTTGCAAGCCACACAGAACAAAAGACATAATTCAGGTCTGTGAGGCTTCTTAAATTAAATTAGACATGACTCAATTTAGGTCTTATTTAAGAATCCAATGGTCTAATTGTCTCAATCTGATAAGGATGAGATGAAGAAAACATGCTGGGAGTGTGCAGTGGAACAAGCCTCGCAGTGAACAGAGAGAGGTTTGAGCCTGTCAGGTAAATGTGCAGAAGCTAATGTAGCAGAATTACATGCATAATCCTGTGTCTCGGTCATTTTTATAGCCCAGACAGGAACAGGCTTGAAATGTTCAGTCTGAACTGAAACATCCAGCGAAATGTCAAAGATTTGCAGCAGCGGGTCTCATTCCAGTGCCGGTCACATTCACATGGACACCCTGTTCACTCATGTTCAACTAAACTGGCCTTATGATGCTACAGCACTTTAAGAGGAGTGCAAATGAACAGCTGACGGTTTGTCTCTGAGCGTCTGATTGGGACAATGTGGGGATATTAAGGCCTAAGTCGTTCTGAAGTTACAAACAATCACAGTCATCCTGGGGCCTTATGAACCATCTTCTCCAGACTGAGGGGATAAATGTCATAGTTAATACTTTGCAAATGATCTCCGTGTATCTTTTTTGGGGTGTATATAAATCTCTTAGGACTGATTTGTGTGGCTGACTGATCCAGATAATTTGTTTTGGGGTCTTCTAAAAATGAGACTCAAAAGAGAAGAGCAAAAATAAATGATGCTTAACTAATTACTGGAAACTACTCAGCCATACAGAAATGCTGACAGAACCCAGAGAACGGCTTGGACAGCAGAGAGGAGAGACAGAAGCAAAGGGGCACAGCAGCCTTCAGGATCTTCTTCCGTGAAGCATTTGGAAGCCTACACAGTGTGACATTTGCAATGCCCTGCTTCGATATCGTAAGTAATGATTTGAGTATCCCATGTGCAGCAGCGTGCTGCAGACATTTATCATCCACACAGGAGGAACTGCAGCACCAAGAAAAGGACCCGTTCTGTTATCTTGCTGGGAACATCTCATGAGGGGGGCAGAGTAATGAAAAGACCCCTTGGATTTGGATGACAACACAGCAACGTAGATGTATGTGGAGATGAAGAATGAATGAAGCAGCGGCAGCACCAGAGTGTGAAATGAGCACTGGCTCAATCATGGTGACATGAATATGGATTAAAGTGATTTTGAGAAAATATGAACATTTTACTGAGTGTGCCTCAATAGTAAATAAAGATATATCCAGATAAAAAAAAAACAGAATAAATAATGATTCATGTCTATTACCAAAGCACATATTCAGATGAAGGGACAATGTTAAAATTCTTAAAGAAAGACTAGCTTCCCTCATTTGTTTCGTAGCAAAGTCAGTCACCACAATGAGTTTATTAAAGCCCCTGCAATTGTAGACTTTCGAATAAAGTCATCGACATTACAGCTGTTAATGTTTGGCTACCATCTGCCGTTGTGCACTGAAACTGAAAACCACACTCGGGTCAATAAAACGCTAAGTTGGTCATAAAACTTGTTGGGTTTGCATAATTTCTCCCTAACATAAGGACAGGAAGACAAACTAGAAGTAATAGTTACCATGCAACTTGTACTGAACAGTTCTAAACAGGAAATGGGAGGCTGCTGTTTAGAGATTCTCAAGAGTCCTGTGATGGAATCAAGTCTGTGATCAAAACGTCCAATCAGATATTGAATTGCCACATTTATCAGATTGTCACTGGAGGATCCGTTTAGAGAGAAACAGTGGACTGCAAAAGAAACTAAGTTGGTCATAAATATGAAAATAGGTAGAATCTTTACTTTAAAGGTCAACGTAATCACACACAATGAAAGGCAAATAAGCGTCTTCTTTGTTTCTTTTTTTAGTGGTAAATTGACTTATCTCAGTTGCTGTCCACATTAGGATATCACGTAGGAAGGATTTCTGCGGGAGATCCGCTCGGCTGGGCATGGGCACTGAAACAAGTGTCTTTGGATCAGGAAAATACTGTTTTTATGCTGCAGACAAATAAAACTCTCTGCTGTTTTGACATATGAGTGTGTATCAGTAATGAAAAAGGAAGAATGAGAAGCAGCATTCAGGGCAGCAGGAAAAACAAACCTCTCTCAGCACACAAACGCTTTCTCACACGGTCACTGCAAATGCTGAAGATAATTGTTGATGTGTTGAAACATCGTCTCCCCTGCTGTTGTTCTGGGCATTTTATTAGGGAGCTGAATGGAAGCACTCTACAAGAAACCCAGAACTAATACTAAGGGCTCCTATCTCCTCCTGTCTCATGTGCCTTTACTCTACCGATGAGACATGCAGTGACACTTTGTGTTCTTAATGAGGCTTCCTGCATTTTTTTTACTGAAATATGTTTTTGAAAATTGTTATCATTTATTCCTTTGTTTGCTTACCCATGAACACTTTCACTTAGGACGGTTAAAAAAAAAGCTTTTTAGTTCCGTTACATTATTTCATTTTCAATACACTGTCCCTGTTGAATAAGTTAATCAAATCAAGATTTAATTAAAATATGCTGAAACTTTGCGGGTTTTTTTCTGTGTCTTGTTTTACCTGCATTTCAACACCTTTTACCTCTCCCCCGGCTTGGATAGGCTCCAGACCCTCGGCAACCCTATCAGGAAACAACAATAAAGACGGTGGGTGGATGGCTCTCTATCACACTGCATGATAGTAGAAATTGAAAACATCACCTTTAACAAACTATCTTTAAAGGATGCTCCAAATATTCTTTAGGCTGGTGGAAAGGGATGATGTTTTTATAAGGCCCTTTTTGAAAACTATGGTGTTCCATAAGATTCATCTGTATAGCTGCATGTGAAAATGAAAAACTTCAAACATCACGAGAACGTAATCTATTGTCCTCATAATCCAGCAACAATCTCCTAAAAGTTGTCACAGTTTCAGACTCCAGAGGATCCAGTGGGCAAATTCTTCCCTGATAAACTTTGAGTAAATCAGATCGCCTTAATCTGTACTAAATCACTTAGGTGCATTAGCACTTTGCAGTAAACCCACGTGGCCATCTGGTGGCGTAAGTGCTTCAAGAACTCTTATACAACACCAGAGTGCCTGATAGATAACAATAATTACACTAATTACAATACCTGTTTGTGTACTTTTAGAAAGTCATGCTAGCAGTTTCTGTCTAATCAAATCTTACTTGTTAGTATATCCCAATAGCAAAAAGACAATAACAGTTTCTTTATTAGACATTTTTCAATTCAGGATTCACACAGACCATTAAATGACAATTGTGAGATATTCAGATTTGATATTTTTCTTTTTTGTTGTTTGCATATTATTTTATTACCTTTCAATGAAAAAAAACATCAATGAACTATATCATTTTACTTTAATACATGTAATCTTAATCCTAAAAATATTCTTAAAATGCTTTGATTTCATCCACTTATGTCATTAGTTTAGGCACTGTCATTTGTTTATATTTCATATAATCTTCATCATTACACTTGGCCTCTGATCCTAAATGTATATAATTGTAAAATGATCCATTCGACCCTAAATTAGTTGATGGATGTGAATTGAGCTCCAGAATATACATGCAGATTTCCAGTGTTATTACACAATGTAGAAATATCCTTTTTTCACTCATTGTTTGAAACTTTACAAATGATGTGCAGTGACGTGTGAACCAAGTTTTCTACAGGAATATTTTATTTTTGGAGTGCACACATTCGAATCTCACACAGAAGTCTTATTATCAGAGTAAATTATGCACTCTGTGCAGCAGCAGAGCCTTTAACACAAACTTTTTCTTTATTTTGCTACATATTTAGACATGTGCTTACATTTTTTTTTTGTTATTTGAGATATTCTTGAACGGATGACTTGATGGTAGTATTGAGATTTGAATTTAAACATGTTTTTCCAAACTCTGACATGGAACTTGGGCACTTCATCAACTCCACATCTCTGCTCTTTAATTTCGTCTGGTGGTCTGATATTTTTCTTGATTCTGAGTGACTTAAGAGCATTTGACTAGGCCTTTCTTTATTCTATCATCATGCTGAGTTTTTTACTTTAGTTTTATTTGATAGAAAGTGTGTGTGTGGGAGAGAAGATGACCACATGGGGGCAGAAGTGTCAAACGCATTAGACTGCCATGCACCTCAGTTTAAGTGAACACCCTGTTCTTCAGACATCTCTCTCTGTCATTAGTGCTCTCATTCATAATCTGGATGAGTCAAAAACGAAGTGATTTCTGAATGTGTTGGCATGTGTGTGCCTGTGTTGGTGCCAGGGCCGTTCGCTGGTAGTGTCATCCATCGGCCACGCTGCAGCTTGGAGAGGAGCCTTAAAGTTACGGACCAACGTTAATAAATGGTAGCCCTGGCAACAGTGTTGAGTGTGAGTCAGAGGAGCTGAGGCACAGGGGAAGGCACTGTGGCCGAACATGGATGCTCTCTGAAAACCGCCGCCAGGTCTCCTTGTCAACCGGTGTCACGTCTGTGCCAGAGTTGGAGGTGGGGATGAAATAGGACCAGATCAACATGAGATGTTTGTATGGGTGAGCTCTTACAGCAGACGGGGCTTGGCTCGGAGGAATTCAGGGGTGTGTTTGCTTTAAGCCACTCTAAATCATAGCAATTGCACGAAATGACCTGTGCAGCAGTGTTTGAATTGCTTCAACAACATGAAGATTACAATGGCGTAAACAGTCGGGGGAATACGACATGGGTGTTCCCTCTGCTGCTCTGGGATTGCTGGGATGTTGTGTGGCTGAGATGCACATTCTCCCAGATCTCTGAGGGGTGTAGGATATTTTTAAAGTGACCATAATGGCTGTTGTGGACTCCAGGTTTAAGAAATGGATATAAATCAGTCCGACGGCTGCAGACAGGGGACGCCAGCCCCCAAAGTCCTGCTAGCAAACAGACTCACAAAAGACGTGCATATGATGACTGTTAATGATTAAACTTTTGGAAACGTGAATTAATTAGTAGCAGTCCTGTGGTGATACGCGGTTGCTCTTAGGGTTTCCTGACCTCAGTCACGTTTACACTGAGCAGACTTGTACGCAGCCATTGGTCTCTGTATAAAGTAAACAGCCACCCTCCAAGTTCAGGTCACTCACTTCCAATCTTTGAGCTGTCTTTGTTTGCTGTGCCGCCGCAGAGGCCTGAGGAAGCTGATTACAAATCACGCCACTTCCCCAAGATTACAGAAACATAACGCTTAGTTTGTGCACAGATTCATATTTGCTCATAAAGGCTGGAACAGAGTACTGAGCATTGCTCTAAAACACCTTAATTCCTTTCCCCTCACGAAAAAGATTACTAAATTAGCTGGTTTGGTGAATGCAGTGACCCGCCAGGAGACGTTGTTACCACAGCAGTGTCAGTAGAATACAGCTGTAAAAACAGTTGAAGTTTGACATATTTAGATGTCAAGTTTTTTACTCTGTGAAATTTTCTCGTCTCTTTCAGCCCAAATACTGAAGCTGACAAACGGCTGTCAGGCGCGTCTGGAGTGGTGGGGAAGTTCTGTCTCTCTCGTTCTTTTTGTTTGAAACAATTTGTCGGCACTGTCAGACTCCATAGATGTTTTTTTTCTACTACCCTGGCGTGGGTCAGCTGTTGAAAGAGGTCACTCTCTGTGGTTGTTTAATGTAGCCAATCAATAATTGAGAACCGAGTGATGATAGAAAGCTATCGGCTAAAGTTAACACATCACCCCAAATCTCTTCATATGTTCGACCGTGTTCATGTTTGTTTAAAACAAGCTAAACAATGTAATAAAAAAATCACTAGGAAAAGAATAGGCTGAAGATAAAAAAGTTGCTTTGCGTTTCCTCTGTGTCTTGCTAAAATCAGGCCATGTTCAGGCTGGGAGCTTATCATGTTCACAGATTAGAGCATCCACCCCAGCTGTGTGCCCTCTCAGGTTTCAGTGTCATATCTGTGCTTTACACATCAAACGAGCATAAATCTAACAGGCTTTCAAAGACATTACAACGCAGCTCACCTTACGGGATGATGGAGAATGATTTCCCCAACTGTAATGCAGTTATTGCTGGATAACCTTTACAACTTCGCTTCTCGAGTCCTATAAAACATGCATTACGCTTAAGGTCGTTCCTGGCAGCGTGTTGCGTTAACAACAAAAACCATTTTGCAGGCGGCGGCTGTGCTGCAGCGGGATCGCAGCAGAGAGGTGGTCGGCTGGATAAACAAATGCAGCCATGACACAGCAGTTCAGCCGAGCACGCGCCACGGCCCCTGCGTGGAGCTGGTTTTTCTGTGATCAGCCACCATGCAGGGCTCAACCATGAGGGATGCGAAACACCAGTCCTGAAAGGAGACATCTGGACGCACTTCAGATTTGACTGTATGAGCAATTCCAAGATGCAAAATATTAAGTAGCTACTTCAATCTTCTCAGCTCATAATAGCAAAGCTCCCATAACAGAATCCAGAGTGAACCTGTGAGCTAATGTAATGTTAATACAATGGTTTGATATTTCTTTTTTTAGGACTACAATCCAAATATATTAGTCCTTGAATGTCAAGTTACTCTAAAATGTATTTATGCAACATCAGCATCGCCACAGTAGCAGTGTATACCTTTTTAGGTTTCTAATCAAACCTATTCATGCATTTTGAGAGCATAATGGTGCCAAAATGAGTTAAAAGTGTAATTATCTCTTTGTTTGAGATCAGAGATGAGCATTGCAGTTGAAAAAAAAAAAAAAAAAAAAATGTAATTTTCTTTTTATCTGTTCCATAAATGTCCCAGCATCTTGAACAAATTAGGACTTCTCTCCAGCAGCTATATATAATAGGCCCTTTCCCTTCTTTTTCTTCACAACACAATGCATAATTTTAGATGCCTTGGCGGGGAAGAATTCCTCCTCCTCTCATTGTGTTGACAAGGCCCTTTTAAATAAAGCTGAGAGCCCAAGTGAAACCAGATTGCTCAGAGAGATAGAAAAAGCAGAAGATAACAGTCTGTAAATCAGGCGATGCCGAAGCAAACATGAGCGGTTAGAGATTCTTTGTCAAAAAGGAGCAACACCTTCTGGAAGCATCAAACTCCTTTTGTGAAATGGTGTGCTGACGTGTTCACTGCACCAGCAGAAAAACGCTCTCAGGTGTCTGAGGTGGCTGTGAGAAAGTCTAAATTCAGGGTCCATGTTGGCATCTTGGCCATGTGAGGTTCTCTGAGCCCAAAGCTGATGGGCTCGGTCACTTAAACTGTCCAAACCAGCAGATGTTAGGCAGGTGTAACGTTGGCTGTGCTGCTCATCTGTATTGCTTTTGTTAAACAGGAAAAAAATGTGAAAAAGGTTAATAACTTCACCCATGTGATACATAAATAGATATATCTTTCAGTTTTGCTATGATGTGTCTTAAACTATTCGCCTCCACAGATTGTGTGCTGGGACAGTCTCATAACTGTTGTATAAACACGGCTGGCACCAGTGGAACATTTGCTGTATTTCACTCGTCTTTCATCAAATATGGTAGATTTGCAGTGGAGAATATTCAATAACATATGCGACTCATATTATAAGGCTGTTATTTATAGCCCAATCCACTGTTTTTATTAGTTAACAGTAAAACTGTCAACGTTTTTCAAAATCTTTAATATATAACTCTGGTGTGACGACAGGGATAAAAAGACAAGCTGTATTTCAGAATTCTCCCAAGCGTCTCGTATCCAATGAGTCCAGCGCTGTTCGTTTTGGCCTTAAGGTTTTTCAGCTGCTCTAAGCCCAATTCGGGGATGTTTTCTTTTTGTTTTTAGCTGATTATTTTGATAAATAGCTTGCAGCCAAAAGGACAACATGAATTCCACATAGAGAGGGTTGAAGTCGAGTATTATTAGATTTCCAGGTGCTTGTTCACAAAGAAGAGGACTGAACAAATGACTTTTTTGAGCCAAAGCTGTTAAGAATTCGCCCTTGGGGGAACATGAATGTCTACACCAAATTTGATACAGATTCATTAAATCGTTGCAACATGTTTCCATTTACATATTGTCTATTACAACTGTGTTGTCAAGGCCAGAGATGTGTCTGGACAAGCCGCCAGCTGGTGCTGACCTGTCTGTCTGGCTCTGTGCTGTTGCAGATTCTGGTATCATACCACAGGTTTACATACTCTGTGAACACTGAAATGACAAGATTCTCATGTAGCCCACGTGTGGAGCTAAACAAACCAAACAAACAATTGAGTTTGACAATACTCCACCGATGTGATATGTTCACTGCAGATCTATCAGATGTAAAATTAGAATTATATGAACTGGAACTGCAGGGTTTGATGCTGCAAACATAGATAGATTTACAATGCAGTTCTAATTTCCTTCCACGGAAAAGAAACAGTGATACAGAAGGAGATAAAGAAGAGTGATGTACAAATATAGGACACATAACTAAGTCTCGTGGTCAAAGTTCAAGAAATATAATAAAAAGTGTAAAATGTATTGGACATAATCTAGGTGATGTTTAATGCAAAGATTAAACAGATTAAGTATTATGCCAAATATATTATTCAAACTTTTTTCATATGATTATTTAATGAATAATATAGTCAATAAAGAAGTAATCAGTTAAGTATGAAATAAAAGGAAATTTCTGGTTGAAATTTTAACGTGTTTCATTGTTGCTGCCCATCCTTACTGCAGGTTTTCAGTTTTTTTTAATCAAATTATTTATGTATCTATTATTTTGTTAAGGTAAAGGTAGTATTCCATTTTGACACATTTCAAACGTTAGAATTTATTTCTGTTTCATTTACATCTTATATTTTCTCTATCCATTTAACTCTGTTTATCCACAAAGTTGTTGAGTATTTCATTTAAATATTAAATTGGTTAAAAAAATTACAATTGCCATTTTCATTTGCCTTGAAATTTGTTTTGGGCCTTTTGAGTAATGCTTAATGAGACAATATTAAAATCCAAGGAGAAGAGCTACCAATAAAGATAATTGAAAAGAAACCAGTCCAGAAACTCTACACCTCAACAAGCCAACACGTGGAGGAGTCTTTCTCTTCTCTGGCAACTTAAGACGAACGACACCGCTCCTCCAAATCTATCTTGATGAGATGATATAACTGGACTCTGAACATTAAAGCAAGAATGTGGATAGAATGACAGCCGATTTTGGCCAGTAGCTGCGTCGGGGTTCCTGAGTGTGATTGCCTGTCAATTCAGCTGAAGATCAATGGGCTGACTGGCTTTGATGCTGCAGTGGGTCACATGCTTGTTGTCCATGTGTACATATGTGTGAGGTAAGAGGGAGTGAGATAGTGAGAAATACTGGGAGTACTGGAAGGTCGAGAGCTGTCAGATGAGATGGATGCAAGACTTCTCCTTTGGTGCTCAAATCACCCACTCACACTCTCAGAGGTGGAGGGGTTTGAGTCCCCGGGCACCGATGTTTCTCTCGCATTGCACGGGAACACATGCGTTTGGATGTAAACGCACGTGCACACGTGTGCTCACGACCGAGCGGATGTGTGCATGTGTGCAGAACTTTGCAGTCAGCTCTCAAACTGCACACATCCTACTGGGCCACGCTCCAATCAGCAGGATTAATGAAGAGATATCGCGTTTTACAGTACAGCAGCATGTGGGACTCCGGGGAGCAGCAGCCTGGAGTCTGCCATTCGTCAAGTCTGTCTTCAATAATGTAATCGACTTTTAGGTTAGGAGATAGCATGGTTAAGGCAATTTGCAGAGCTTTGTGGCACGGTTGAGTTATGTTCCTTAACAAGACCCTCACATGCAATGTGAGGGTCTTGAATATCTTTTCCCGAAATAACGTTCTGCTCAGAGAAAGCTGATAGATGTAAAGAGCCAGTAAGTATTTTGAGAAAAAAAAACTATTGTTCTATATACAATAGTTTAGAACAATGTATCTTTCTCATATTGGTAAAGTGTTAGCTCACTGAGAGATTACAACAAGCCTTGACTAAACTCGGCTTCAGTGGTGAAACATCAGAAGAAACTGAATCGGTCACAACTCTTGGCTTGTTCCTTGGCCAACTTCATGGTTAGAGGATGTCAAAGACACACTATTTGAGGTCTGTGTTGCAATAACCAATGCCCACATTCAAAGGCTGCTTTTGGGAAATTAAAATTACCTTTGTTTGACACAGACTGCGGTCAGTGACAATGGAGAAGAAGTAGAAACAACCTCTGGCTTTTCCTCTCCAAGTGTCTGCGTGCGCTTCCCACTGCCAAGGTGGGTCTAGTGTTTCTGTCAAGGACACCGGCCGCTGCCATTCCGTGAGGTTAAAAAACGCCGGCGGACCCAAACGCAGCTGGTGAGGTGGCATCGTGATAACGGTGTGCGGTGGGAGCAAAGTGACAGTCTCGTTCCGATATTCCCAGCCTCTGAGCGCTGACCAGGGAGACTTGTTATGCTTCCATTTGTCTCTCAGGGTGTCAAATTCCAAACCGCTGAGGAAATAACCCGAATTGATGCAGGGGGGAGGTGGAACATATCAGCGGAGTGTACTGAAGATGAGTGCTAGAGTAGCAGGTTTCAAATGATAAAGGCCTGATAAAGGTCTGGGGAGAGTACATGATGCGGTGAGAGTCAGCAGAGCAGTTCTGTGAAAGCGGACCAATCCTTCATCATCGCAGTGTTTGTCTCGGGTTTGCACGAAAGCTTCAGAGTTTTAGGATGTGCACGCAGACGCAGCTTAGTGTGGACACGTGATACGTTGAGGCAAAAGGTCACACAGTAAACAACCAAGAGGTGACCCGCGTACTGGAGCGTCAGAGGACCAAATTGGGGCAATATCACAACCTCAGGTTGTGAAAGCCATGAGCCATCGCCTGTGAAATGCCAGTGGATATGTGGGGGGGTTAGTGTAATCCCAAATCTGATAACAGAGCGTAGACTCAGACGAGGAGGATCTAGCATCTCTCAGAGTGAAAGCAACCCTCACATGGAACAATTTTGCTTCTTAAGTACCAGAAATACTATTGATATGAACCAGAAAGTGGCGTTTCACACCACAATTATACACCCTTTCGTAATGATCCATCCAGTTGTTGTTCGACTCTAAATTCATGTATCCATCCTTTTTTGGATGAAACCTTTTTATATAAAAGCTAAGAGCACATCTAGTCAGCGATAAAGCCGTCACTCTATAGAGAGGAAACTATTTCATACTCAGAGGAAGTCCTTGGAAAAAGCATTGTTGTGTTTGGCAATCAAGGCATTTGAAGGAAATAACTACTTCTAACAGTTGAATACAGTTGTGCATGAGGCTGATCCAGAAATAGCAAAAGCAAACCTGCATGATTTCAAAACAATGCACCACACACAGGACTCCATCAGACTTCCTCTGGCTGATATTTTGAGCATTTTTAATGATGTCCGGTGGCCAGAAAAGACAGGCAAGGGCGACTTGGTCTGCAGGAAGATATTGACTTTAGAGATCCAAAGAAAAACCCAAACAAGCAGGAGGCCAAGTCAGTAAACAGGAAAATACACAGAGGAAGGCACCTGGCTCAAGTGCGTGGTGCCTTCAGGGACAAGGGACACACTCCGACTAACGGTGTGTTGCTTCCTATTGACATAGATTCCTTACTTCTGGATATCCTGTGTGTGTGTATGTGTGTGAGTCAGTGAGTCTGTCATTGTGTAGGCTTGTTTGTTTAACAATATCTATAACTGGTATCATTAATTACACATTGGAATTTGCTCCTTTCTAATTGCATAGGATGTTACTGTGTATGGAAGAATGGCATTGTGTTAATCTGTTCGGATGGTAGAGTGATCACACACCAACATGTGCTTCTGGAGCTCAAACAGACATTACATGCCTCACTCCATCCCAAAAAAATCATTTTCCTCATCATGGAAAAGGTTAAAGTAAATTAAACACAGCAGGTTGGAAGCAAAAGAGGAAAAATCTGATGAGAAATTAGCTTAAGCATTTGGTGTCCAGGTTAATGAGCCAGAAGCCTGCCCTAATCAATACTTCAGTAATTACCCAGGATCAAATTACTCTGTGCAACATGCTGATGAATCCATATAATTTATCCAACTTCACTATTTAAGCTTGCTGCTCAGTGTTCATTATACTCTGGCACTCTACACAACTACTTTTTAAAGTCTCATTGGCATAATCTTCCCCCATAGCGGAGAGCTGCTTTCATACGATTAGGAAAAAGAAAATCTAACCCTGGAAGTAAACTTTGTGCCTCACAACAGATTGAACATATTAGTATTTAAATACAGTGAATACACAGACAGACATTGTTGAGGCACCAAGCAGGAAAGACCTACAAGAAGAGAAAAATATGTGGCTTTTTTTCAGGCCATGGGAAAGCAATGTAACATGGAATAACACATTCAGTTCACCACACATTAAAGTTTGTATTTGAGGTTTTAAACACAAAATCTTCTGCACTGAATAGTTTCTTAAATGTGTCAAACATGTTTTGTGTCTGACCAGAATAGTTAGGACTCGTCAGCCAATCTTCCATTAAAACGTATTAAGGATCAACGTCTATTGTAATGCAAAACCACAATATTTACTTACCGCGTGGTCAGGGTAATAATAGACACAAAAAGGACACTGAAACCATTTTAAGTTAACTCAATGTACAGCTCTTGCTCTCTCTGCAACACTTAAATTCAGCTCTTTGACCCGAGAGTAGGGTAACTGGTCCATCATCAAATGGTCTGAAGTTCCAATCCTGATTTTTTGCTAGAATTTAAATTATACTCAACGCTTGACTATTTTATAAAATGCACCTGCACCGTGATCCTCTGAATAGCTTCTTTTCTGTTCATTAGCATTAAAAACCAACATAAACCATGTCTGTCAACACGCACATCAGTGAGAAATGATTATATTGTCTTCCCTCATAACATAGGATGTTTGCCGGAATTCAGAAAATGATCACATCTCGATTAATTTACCACATGTTTGCTTCTACAGGACAATATCTTTTCCTGTTGGCTCTTTCTCAATGCTAGGAAATATGTTGGCAAATATAAACTTAAATCTAAAGTCAGCTGGTATTTTATATATTTTTTCTTAAATAAATGGGAGGTAGATGATTATGAACCACTATACTAGTAACCAGGATTTAACACTGATTACTAGAAGTTTTAAGGACTCACAAGGTAAAAACAAATGAAGTCTTGAATGGAATAAAAAATTCTAACAAGATGCTTTGATATTTGCTTTATAATTACATTTCTTCCCTTAAACAGTTTGAGTAAGGCAACAATGTTGTTAGCAACCTCTGAGGTTAAACTTAGACAAAATGCTTTTTAAACTAAAAAATAGATTTAAAATACTTACATTTTCACATAAGTATGGTTGCCTTAATCTCATTTAGAACATGTTTTTTTTTTTCGGTTTGGGGTAATATAAAAAAATAGTGTTTGAGAAAATGTTTTTTTTTTAATGTTTATGAGGAGGACCAAAGCAGTAAAAAGTCACTGAAATATAAAACTTAAGCGAAACATGGTGATTTAGAACTAGAAGTACTGAGACAAATAAAAGAAAGTTTGGATATTTTAGCGCAAATTAAAACTTTGGCCTGCTAATGTTGACGGTGGCCATCTGTGATGACATTCTCTCACGAGCGAATGAGGGTGCATTCAGCATTCAATACAAAGCAACTACGACACCTACGACCAGCTCTGCTTCAGAACCGGAGCATGTCCAGGGCCTCAACCACTGCTTAAAGTCTCGAGCAGCGTGCATCCACGCATTCAGGGAGTCATCATAGGCTTGTGAAGGGATTAGTGTGGTGCCTAGCTTGACCACTTAACCCCTTTTAAAAAAAGACTTTTTACACAACTGGGAACTGGACAGCAGCTGAAAAAAGGCACACACTTCTCAGCTGCGAGGGGCTTTTGCCTTGTCTCCACAAATTCCTCCTCACCTCTGACACTTGTAAACCGCTCCACCATGGCAAGCTCTGACCTCCATCACAAAGGGGGGGGGGGCTGCATGTCAAACCAGGCCAGGGAACTGGTCCCATTATAAGCACTGGTTTGGGGTTAAGCTGTGCCCCAGCAAATGGTGAAAAAGTACTGAGAATGCTGTCACATCAAGTTTTAAGCCCATGATCTACTTTTTCATGTTGAATTAAGGGGGGGAAGAATTAACATTAGGAAGTAAAGTATTAACAAATCTGATTTTTTGCTTCTTTGAATGACTTTTTACCCTGGAGGATGTCATGTTAAAAAGAAAGCGTTTGCCTTAAAAAATACATTTATGTTATATGCTGTTGGAACATTCCCTTTATTTTTTTTGTGGAATAATGTAAAACAGAAAAGAGCAATGAATTCATCTATTTGAAGTTTAATAGGAATGTAATGCTTGAAATGGTCCCACAAGTCCAAAATCTGATTTGGACTGACATATACTGCACGACATTAAAAAA
Organism: Menidia beryllina; assembly: GCA_013363375.1. NCBI lineage: Eukaryota > Metazoa > Chordata > Actinopteri > Atheriniformes > Atherinopsidae > Menidia > Menidia beryllina. The sequence continues at coordinate 5,007,529 of JABUIW010000031.1, read as the reverse complement.
CTGCAGCCAAACTGAACTCTTTTATTTGGCCCAACTCATCACACGAGTCTGGGAGAACAATAGGATTTATTTGAAATTCAGCCCATGTAACGTCTGCAGGGACGGCTTTTAAAGCCTCTCTTGAAAGGGGAATAAAATGTAAACCTGTGTGCGATGAGACCCAGCGACTGCACCCCCGTCAAGCGCAGGACTTTTACGGGTGTCAAGCAGTGACCAATGGAAAAAAAAAGGGAGCCGCGGGTGTCAGCACGCACAGGCTGACCTCGGTCGACATATCGCTCCGTCTGCCTGTTTGCTCGAACACCTTCTTCTCTCAGCTCTGATGACAAACGCTATTTTTAGCTGTGGTATTACCAGGGTCTGCCTTTCACCGTACCCTTATCTAACATTTTAAATCATACCAGCCCACATTTCCAGCCACCGTCACCTTGAGCAAAACTTGTACTCCCGTTTGAAAACTGACAACCACTGACAGTGTGACAAGCCGACCATATCACAAAATAATTATCTGAGAGAAAGGAACAGGGAGGGAATTGTACCTCATGAAACATTTTATTGATGCTTATCAGTGGGATTCAAAAGGGGAGAAATTGAGAATAGAGTGGAGCACCAAATATCTAAACATAACATCTCTGTGAACATAAAGCAGCAAATATTTAGAATTTTGGGTATGTTTACAGAGATATTATATGTCTGATATAATTTTTTACCTAAAAAAATAGGAAATCGACTTTTTTATAGTAAAAGGACCCAATTAAATGCAGTTTACAGGGTTTTCTTCACTCCTTGAATCGCGAACAACAGAAAAAGTGCCATTATTATGCCATTGTTCAAAAGAAATGACATCACAGTGAGCCAAATGGTGAAACCAGGTGACTAGTGTTGAGCGTCTCTCTGTGGATCTATAACTTCAGTCCTGTCCGTTGATTCATTATCTCAACCTGGAGTCTCTAACAGTGAAGCAAAAATAAGCAGGACGCCTTGTGTAAACAAAAGTGTGGCCCTCATAAATCTACCAGAGGCCCCTCTGAGATTCTCCAGTGGATGGCTGCAGCGCAGAAACATGGCACTGTGAGAGTCGGGGTCACGGAGGAAAGGGAAGGGATGACACACGTTAACAGCAGGGCATCTGATTCCCTGCAGAGCTGCTGCAACCCATCACGGAGGACTTCCTGGTTGTGTGTTTAACCTTTCCGCAATTTGGGTGACAGCTTGCAGTGTTTAATGTGCTCGTTGCAGTGGGACGTCATGTCTAATATTTTCAAGAAAGGCAGTTCAAAGGGAGTAAAAATCAATGTATGTTCTTAGAACAAATGCAAGTCAAACCTGTTTGAGGTATTAGCCTCATTGTGGGCTTTGTGGAGCGGTCAGTGTCTTGGGGAGGGAGCCTTATGAGTCTTTTTGGCCTCATAACATAGACTAGCCCCAGATCACAGAACCAGGTGTTTGTGGTGCCATATAACTTTTCACAGTCTTTGAAATTAGTATTGTAAACACCTGAATTTCTCACACTGAATTATTCTTTTGGCAGATAACGCTTGTGATAGCCCCAGATTTCATGATTAACATTACTTGGAAACTCTTTAAGGTTATTTCCACTGAGACTGAATAAATCCAGACAAGTAATGATCAGATGTAGCGGAGCAGCTGTTGTAGCTCAGAGAGTGTCGGTGTGTGGTGAGGCTAAGGAAAGGTGCCAATGCATAGCATAGAAAAATACATTCTCTATCATCTGGCTGTCATCATCACTGATGCTCAAAGGCATTTTGGCAGAGATAAAGCAGAAAAATCATCTTAGCAGAGGCCTCAAATGTTTGTATACAGTATATCATGACAAACTTGGCCTCAGGGACGTACAGGCTGATGAATGGTTTATACTTTGTTTAGTCATCGTCTATATCTCAGACGCTCTCATCATGCAGTATATTTCCAGGATATTGCTTGTCACAGATGTAGGCTGGATGTTGGCTTTGGCAAACTTTCTGAACATCTAGTTTTTCAAGGTTTTCATAAATACTGATAAATCATGAGCCTTTCTTCTGTCATCGCACAAGAACCGTCTGACCTTTGCCTTCACATCCCCGTCAAAACACGGACAACAACAGCACAATGGGTGTTGAAAGTATATTAAGTCTACAGCTGCTCAATATCAGTGATGAAGAGCCCATTTCCATCAAACAATGGCAACATTCTTGGCCGTCGTGGTGGATGTGGAGGTGATGCTCAGGTTGACATTCTTGGCCGTTTCCTCGACGCATGCTGAGCTACCTTTGCTGGGCGGCCCCCATTTTTTCCAGGCTGCACATCCTCAACAGAGATGGAGCAGAGATTCCAGCAGAGCCTAGGCAGCAGGTGTGAGGCCAAGGCGGACTTTCCAAGGATGTCAACTCAATGGAAGACTCATTAATGTCCTTCCCTTGCCTCTACAAACAAAGGGACTGGAATGCAGGAGGATGCCTGTCGACACGCCGCAGATGGAGGAGATAGAGTCCTCTGAATAGGATCCTGATCACTGGTTGCAGGTAGTTTATACACTGGGGGCTATCCGGGACTTTTTCAGCTGGCACTAATAATAATAATACCCCCAAAGTGCAGGAATACGGCCCTCCAAAGGGCTTTAGGGATTCTGCGTTTGTTTCAAACAATAATTCAAAGTCATCCGGTAGGGGCTGTTGAACGCCTTGTGTATGTAACACAGCAGATGAAAAAATATTAAACACATTAAACAGATTTGAGGAAGGATGCGTGTGTTTATGAACTGGGTAAACATGAAATAAGCAAAAAAGTGGTCAGCCAGAAAGGACACATATTACCACCTACTTCGTCTGTGTTGGTTGACTAACCACATTTTAAATATCACCATGGTGATTGCTGAAGATGGGCCCGAGAGCTGAAATTGCACATAATTGCTGCATCTCAGTATGAGGGAATACTTAACAGGGCTTAAAGTGCAGGGAACAAATAACAAAGCTCTTAAACAGAAGCAAGGAGAGTAAAAAAAAACATTTTTGCTGCGAATAAATGCCAATTCTGACTTTTAAATGTTATCATTTGCTTTTAGAACTTGCTTTTTGGCTTTCTTACCAAAAGTGAGACGTCAGGGGTGACAAAATAACATTAATATACATGTAACCATTTTGTTTTCATCACATTAGAAGCCAAAGCATAGATAACTTTTGAAAAAAAATCTCCTGGATTTGACAGACATGCAGAGTGATTGTGTCTATTGGATTCAGACTCTTTAATGCATAAACTGCAATAATTCGACTTCACTTATACGGGTTTCTCCTATTCAAACATTACTGGAGCTGGTGTATCCATTGGGTAAAACTTCACTGAGATTGGCAGTCAGAAGATTGTAATAAACATGTTGATGAAATGTTGATTTTCATATTATATTTGTTCTTGACTGTGAAATAAGTGGATGATGGAACTTTATTTAAAAGTTTAGATTAAAGTATATGTTTTAGTGGAAAACAGTATGGTGGTCAGTATGATTGATGTTAAATTCACTTTAATATCAAATCTATGTTACAATTAATCAATGTCACAAAACTGTTTGTGACAGTAAGTGTGTTTCTACAACAAACTATTCGCCCGTTGGTAAATATTTCTGCTGCAGTGTTAATGTTTTTGGGATTGATCTGGTGATGCAGGATAAGAGTTATGAATTTTGAGACACAGTGTTTGTGCTGCACAGAAATGTCTGGCTGTGAGACAGGACGTCAGTTCTCTCTGTCCTTCCTGGCTTCCATCCACAATTTTCTTCTGTTGTTCGCAACAAGGCTGTGATTCCCCTTGGAACCTGGAACCATTTCTATCCAACCCTTTAGGTGATTGGTAATATTTGATGTTTTGTGATCTCTGTTTTGATCTGGAAAAAAAGGGCACTTATCTGTGATGATGTTGCACAAAAACCTGTGTAGAACTCAGCAAACATGAGCTAGATACAACATGGCGTTTCAGCAGGTCTATTGGCTGTAATTTAATATTTACACATAATCTCATGAAAATATATTTAAATAGCACGGTACTTTTTCCATGTCATTTATGTACATTTCAAACTTTTGGCATGTCATATCTCATCATCATCATGCCAAAATGGTTATAGTCAGGGGAAACAAACAGGATTATGTATTTTTCTTACAGAACAAACTGTGAGCTCATGCTGATTTGAGCTCAAGTCTCCAAAGATGGAAAAACGAGGGCCTGAGTTTGTGAAGAGAACTTAAATTTCCTAAAAACTAAGATATCTATTTATTTTCTTCCATAGCTGTTAGACCAAGCCAAAGCTAAAATGAATATTGACCAAATGAGAGGGCTGAAAGAACTTTTCAGCAGATCAAACGGCATGACTTAAGAATGGTGTGTGATGGAGACTAATGGACCAACAACTCTACCAAACTCCCAGTTCGTGCCAAACTTTAAGGGAGTTTTTCTTCAGAAAAAGAAACTTTACCACAGTGACATGAACTTTCAACGGGTTACTATTTGTTTCTGCTTTTCATGTAAAAACTGTGATAAAACGATTTCACCAGCTGTTAACGATATGTGCTACTGCAATCATGACCCTGCACTGATGAATTTCATGCACCTGATAATTAATTGTCTGCTTGTTTACAACCCCACAGCAATGTGCTCAGCTTACCACGGAGGCCTTAGGTCATTAAAGATGAACTGGTTTCACTGGCGTCTTTAAATCATAGCAGGTTTAGGATGTCTGTTTAGTGCACAGGCACAAGTTTTCCCTACTTCGTAAATATGGACAATAGACATCCTTTTAAGCACAATCTGTGACATCTTGGAACTGGCTTCTGGCATTACTCAGCAGTAAGGCAGGGAAAGTTTGTCGAGAGGGCCTCACAAACTGGACATACTGAGGGGTACAAGAAGTTAAAACACAGATTATGGCTCAGTCAGTTGAGCATCCGCTGGGTCCAGTGAATTATTTACTCCTCTTGGAAATTCTACAAGTTCTGCACTATAAATGGAAACATAAAATAAAGAATAATCACAAAGATCCCCACAGGACACATCACAACGCGCACTTCAACACAAAGTAGGTAGAAGAGGTCCGAACACACCAGTAATGATGTTAAATTGATTATAGGCTCTAATTTTTATGATTCCTTTCTTTAGCTGCAGTTTAAGAACAAATGTACACCTTCAGACTGGTCACCATGGCCACTGGAGAGGCCCCAGCTGGCTTGCTGAGGTGTTTTAATGGGGCGTGTTGATGGATGACTCCATTACTGTACCACGGCGTGCTGTGTCACCTCCAGCAGCAAACAGCACTGGCACGCTTCCCCGCCAGAGGATGTTGTCCTGTTGTTTGCACTGAGGGGGAAAGAGAATATGGATGAAAAACAATTGACAAACAAAACATGTCTCCTTTGGAAAAACTTCCTGATGATAAGAAAAGAACTTGATTACAGCAAACGGCCGGCAGATGAGGCAAGCCCTGTTGACCACCGCGACACGGGGACAACATCCTGTCGGAGATGACCTCGACATGGTGACGCTCGGCCATGACTATCTAGCCCACGGCAGCCGGGCCGAAAAGAGGTCAGGCAGCCATTCATCCATTTGATTGAATCTCCGAAGCAGAGTGGCGGTGAGAAGTGAGAAAATCGTCTGAGCTGGAGCCACCACACACCCCCATTGTCATCCTGCATAGTGTCTGAACCATATTAGTCAGGCTCGAGAAGACGCCCTCAGTTTCTCCACAAGAGCTCTGAAGATGGACGAGATGCAGAATGCCAGATGAGGTGCAGGTAAAGGAGAGAAAAACCTTTTTGTTTTTTGATCAAGACAAAGACCAAGACCTTTTGTCAGCATGCAGAGCCACATGGGTTCACTCACTAATAAACCCCATGTGTTCATGTGTGTGAGGTGTTAAATCTGAAGGGTCTTGCCCTCCGTGGCCTCGGGGCAGCATTGGGTTATGCAGGATTGAGGACCCAAGGGGTCCACTGTCACACAAGATCACAAGTTGCGTTTATTCTGTTGCTTGAAATTCAACATATTTCACTCAGTTGCATACGAGATGCTCTTTTGCAAAAAGTGTGAAAATTCAGCGCATGTGAGTGCATGCTGAGATGCACATCCATGAAATGCTAAAGGGCATTCGCTTTCAGATTGATACAGCTCCTCAGCCTACCATCAGGGGGTCCTCTGAAATGGGGTGATAAAAAATTTACCATTCTACAATAAATTTTTCACCAACAAAAAACTTGGTCTGTAGAAGATACCGAGGCCAAGCAAAGAAAAGGAGATTTGGGCCGAGGGGACTTTGAAAACCTCAAAATCAGTTTATTTATGCTTAATTTGAAATAATCTGCAACCAAAATCTTTCCAGTCATGCATGAACTTTGGTCATTTCTTGATGGACTGATTGTATAAGTTGCCACTTCAAAAAGACGAATATAACGTCTGATGTCTGCAGGGAGCAAATATCATTCGGCTTGCTGATTGCGTGGTCAGTGAACCAGCATTTGAAGCTTGAAAGAATGTGGTCAGAAGACTCCCAAATTACCTTTCCATTCAAAGCTGAGGCTTACAAAAACACACTTTTAATTCACTCCTTTAGGCGAATCTAACAATGAAAACATGTAAATTAAGATGAGAGACCCATTTCCTATTCCAATTACACCTCTCATTTAGTTTCACTGCAGTTTCTAAATCTTGCCAAAAAACTGCCACTGTAATTCAAACAGAAATAAATCTGCTGCTGGGCAGGAAAGGAACATCTGCCACAGACTACAAACTGTTTAAATTTCAGGGCGAAGGAATGTGTCGCTTATATTTACAGTTTGTTGGAGAGCGATGCGCAAACGAGGAAGTGGAAGCGGCGCAGTTTCGGTTTTGAGTGGGCTGTTTGTTGCACGCAGAAACATGAGAAACCCCCTAAACCCAGCTGAATCCCACTGAGCCGTCTGGGCACCTGTTTCTGCAAATGCCAGCCGGCTTTTGCACCTCCACTGGCAGAACCCCTCACCCCACCGCTCAAATCTTATCTCCGAGGGGATTGAGACTCCTCTTATCACAATTCCACGGATCCTCCCTCCTGGATTATTCCCATCCTGCGCAGTGACTGGTGGGTGCCAGCAGGCCACGACTGTAGACGCAGATGGGAGTCCACGCCTGTGATGGCTTCCATATGTCACATCGCTCTTGTGAGTCGGTGCTTTCTTTTTAATGTTTTCTTTCCATCTCTCATCTCCCTCTCTGTTTTGCTCCTTTAAACGGCCTGAGAAGGGAGGGAGAGGTTAGTGCCACCGAGGTTGGAGGGGGTCAAACGTGATTCCCATTAATACTAGCTGCAAAGTGGGCATTCAGCCCCGGCTGAAAGTCTGCCTACGGTTGAATGATCATTTTGAGGTTAAAGACGCCGGGGTTAAAGCAGCCACGTTTTACTGCCAAAAAGCCAACAAAAGATAATTTGTATATTCTGGAGAGCCCTTGGTGTTGACTGCAGCCTTGAAATTGGACTCATGGAGAGATTTCCCACCATAAATCCTTCTCTCATTAACAGTCATAGGCTTGAGACGTCTTAAAGCCACCCTGAGGACGCCATGGCTTGGCTCTGTGTTGTTGTATGGTAAATATGTACCAAACGGAAGCTGAAAATCTCACTTCGGCACTGCAGCGCCGGGAGGTTTTCTCATCTTGACTGACACATGAGAACGCTAATATTCCCTGCCTGATTATAATCCCTGTAGTCGACCTCATTAGCCAGGCATCCGCATTGAACCCTGGCTGAGTAGGGTCTTGGAGCTCAGCTGTCAGTCAACACCTTTTTCTTCAAACAAAGGGCATCAGGGAGAAATAATCCAGCTCTCCCCCTCCGAGGCTTATGAGCAGTCTGTTTTGGGATTTGTGAAGACTTATGCATGCAAACATGCGCGCTTTCATGTCATATTACCTCCATGACTAAATGTTTGGGACGGAACCAAAAAGAAAGACTTGACAGAGAAGATGGGTCTCAGATGTTAAAAACCCTGTTTTACCCCGAGTGATCTAATTATTTGCAGTGTCTCTGTCATTGTACTTTGACACCCAGAACACAGCTCAGTTCTCTGTAGGAGTTTTCCAAACCAAAACACAGCTTCATCTTTAAGCCTCTCCCATGTGCACCCACACAAAGCAAATCTCTGTACAAAAAGCTCATGTTAATGGATGTTAACTTATACGTTCAGGTTCACATCCTCAAAGAATGCAATAAAGCCTTTTCTTTCCCTAGTAAAAGAATTAACTGAATTCTTTAAGGTTCAGATTGTGGACAAAGGTTGGATTGAGGTGCTTCGGTGAACTCTGGGCAGTCTCTCTGTGTATGTCTCTCCATTCATCCCAACTAAACAGCGACATTTAAATATACATGATTTCAGAGGCTTTTTTTTTTCTTCAACCGTGAGTGAAATAACCTATAAAATGGCCAACGCATCACTTCAAAACACAGAGCTGCCAAAGTGATTTACGGCTCGCTCACTTTTCCCGAGGGTGACAGCAGAGACAGAGAAGAAGACTGATTCCAGTCTTTGTGAGGTCTTCTCATAAAAGGCTGAGTGATGAGACCCCTACTACTCTCATAACATTCCTTTGATGTTTGGGTAACATACCAAAATGGAAAACGATATGCCATCCACGCCATTTGCAGTGTCACCAAACACGGACGCAGCTCACCTCCATAAAAGCGCATTGAGGTGGCTTTCATGGGAAATGCACAGTGACAGACAGATTTGAGGCAAAGGAAAAACAAACAGCTGTACTAATTCAATGACACGGGGTCTCGTTTTGGTTGCCGTAACTTTATATTCGAGCAATGTAGAGCAAATTGCGACTGTGCTAATCTTTTTTCTTTGAAGTGAGAGTGCCACATACATGAAACAGACAGACGATAGACAGATGGGCAGTCTGAGTGTAAGAGAGCCTCTGCGCAGCCTGAATGAACCCGTTTCTGCCTCCACAAACGGAGCTGGGAGGCCAGCACACACAGCCATGCGAATGCGAAATGCTGCAATGCCAATTGTGTGGCATGGTGAGCTGCTCCGCGCTCCCTCATGCCTGTGCATTCAACATAGTCCTGGACCGCCGCCTGGGAAACAGATGGCAGGGAATAACACTGTCACCCACCCTGAACGCTGACATCCTGGGCCAGTCCTCCACCGCGCACTTTGCTATCTGTCTGTTTGCATCGCCTCTGAAATCCCCCCTTTATCCTCACAGACCCATCACCAGATTAGGAGATGCACATGAGTGAAACTGACTGGACAGCTGAGCCCCATTAGCCAAACATAAGCTTCCATTTTACAAAAAACTCTGCTTGCTGGAGGTTGTCTTAGCGGTGCGGGCGGGTCCTTTGGGCGGGTGTTGTTTTGGGTTTAGGACAATGGGACTAATGACCAGTGATCAAGCCCCCATGCGAGCACGCCGAGTGGTGGAAGAGGAGGACATAGGTCTCTTCATTCTCTGTCTGGATTTAAACAATTAGACAATTGCCTAGCTAAGAGGGATCCATTGATCCAAGGATTAAGACTGTTAGGAAATTCTCAAATTCTTCAGATTAGAAAAGATTACAAAGACAACGCAGTGTTTTAAAGCCACTTTAAGATAAGCCTCATGCCAGAGCAACTGAAAATGCATAATTTGTTAATGCAGAGTGATAGGACCATCAGGATGCCTAAATATATGCTGTGCTTTAAGATAAATGGGAGGCATTACTCTCCGCCCAACAGGTGGTTTAATTTGAAAATCATCTGAATAAAAGCTGTTTTGAGAGTGGCTGATGTTAGAAGCATTTTCCACTTAATAGGGATAATTAAACACATTTTTTATTACCAATGCACAATCCCCAACAATCAATAAACTATTGGCACGAATTTGATGAAAGACTGCACAGGAATAACTTGGAAACACCCCTCACATATTTTATATTGGATTGCAACCAAATGAAATTCCCTTTGTATAAATATCCCAGAATACTTCCGAGTGTGCTAAAAGTCGTCAGATGCCAAATCTTTCACTGGTTAGTTTCCGTTGGCTTGGATGGAGGCATATATTAACACCTCTGACAAGTTGAAAGTAGTGTAACATGTTTTTACATGAGTGTGACTCATTCTCGGCTGCCACTCTCACTTCTTTGAGGTTTTATTTTTGCCTTTTCAGAATCGCTCACGGCGTAAAACGTCAGAAAACTTCAACAACAGTCTCCACACTCCATTTTCCCGTGGACCTTGACCAGAGAACCCTGCGGCATAAACTGTCAAGCCATCAGTGTGGTCGCCCTCACCTGAAAATCACCGCCGCTCAGACCACCAAAGGTGCCCTTGACTGAGAAAAGCTCCAAACCTGCAGGGGAGGGGGGGGGGGTGTTCAAGTTTGGAGTAATTTTCTGGAGTCTTCTTTGCTTGCATGGCAGGAAATCAGCATCCACTTTTCCACAGGTGGCTCCACATCTGGACACTCCAGCTGCAGGAGAGCGTGGCTCCGGAAGGTTGTATAGAGGGATGCACTGTGGCTGGTGGAAGTCCTCATTAACCGTCCACATCCTTCTGGAGAAGCCTGCCTATTGAGGCAATTAATCCATAGCTGCTTCTGGGGTCAGATGTCACTTCGAGTCCATCACTCCCTCGTCTGCAAAGCCATCACTCTGAGACAAAAACACACAAAATGTCTGGCAGCCTCGGAGAGATAGACTTGTTGTGATGGAGTTGGCCATGCGTGAGGAGCCAATAGGACGTTTTCATCATAGAGAGAGGTACACTGACAACAGACAGACTGGTAACCTCCACAGGTCAGCAAAACTCAAATGTTAGGTACATGCAATGTCTCCTCAAATCAGTCAATGAAACTGTTACAAATCCTTGAGAGATTATAGAAAAATGTACATATTTTCAACACCTGGCACACTGGACAGCTTTCATTTCCAAGTTGTAGAAAAACAGTATCTAAATTTACTTAGTTCCTTTTGAAACATGAGGCAAAGATGTTCCTTATAACTATCACTGCGATGAAAAAAAACATATTTTAAGGAGAGTCAAATATATACTGTGAGATGACAAAATGTCTCCAAATCATGTGGGAGAGTTAAACAGGGAGTGAATGGAGACTGATGATAAGCAAGCCAAAAAATATGCTCTGGACAAGAAAAAATATATCATGCTTTGTTCATGTGTGAGGGTGTGTTTTAATAGATGGATTAACTTGTCTTTATTTGAGATGGTGTCATAAGACTATCGTGAGACTTTTATAAACAGTACTTGACCCTTCTTCAATGTGTAAGATTATTGTGATTAATTCACAAATGGCCATTTATGTCTTCTGACAAGGAAAGCTGAATTTGTACGTGATATCTTTGGGAAAATAACTTGAGATTGAACAGGATAACATAAATCTGTCAAAAAGTAGAAGCAGGGGGAATCATTCTTATAACCAAAGCAAGTTGTAGCTTTTCATGTTCACATCAACCTTTATGCAGCTGATTTTGACCTCCGCTGCTGTGAGATCTCATAACCGTGTCATGAACATTTAGTTTGACCTCAAGTATTATTTCATATGGCTAGAATTGCTTTTCGATGTTTTTGACTATCATTACACCTCAACACCTTTATGTTACAGTGCTGTGATTCTTTTCATTTCACTAATGCGGTAAAATGTACGTTAATATCTATATACAGGGGTTGGACAATGAAACTGAAACACCTCTCATTTTAGTGTGGGAGGTTTTATGGCTAAATTGGACCAGCCTGGTGGCCAATCTTCATTAATTGCACATTGAACCAATAAGAGCAGACTCTGAAGGTCCAGTTAGCATGGTAAGAGCACAGTTTTGCTCAAAATATTGCAATGCACACAACATTATGGCTGACATACAAGAGTTCAAAAGAGGACCAATTGTTGGTGCACGTCTTGCTGGCGCATCTGTGACCAAGACAGCAAGTCTTTGTGATGTATCAAGAGCCACGGTATCCAGGGTAATGTCGGCATACCACCAAGAGGGACGAACCACATCCAACAGGATTAACGGTGGACGCAAGAGGAAGCTGTTCGGGTGCTAACCCGGATTGTATCCAAAAAACATAAAACCACGGCTGCCCAAATCACAGCAGATTTAAATGTGCACCTGTTTCCACCAAAACTGTCCGTCGGGAGCTCCACAGGGTCAATATACACGGCCGCGCTGCTATAGCCAAACCTTCGGTCACTCGTGCCAATGCCAAACGTCGGTTTCAATGGTGCAAGGAGCGCAAATCTTGGGATGTATACAATGTGAAGCATGTATTGTTCTCTGATGAGTCTGCCTTTACTGTTTTCCCCACATCTGGGAGAGTTACGGTGTGGAGATGCCCCAAAGAAACGTACCACCCAGACTGTTGCATGCCCAGAGTGAAGCATGGGGGTGGATCAGTGATGGTTTGGGCTGCCATATCATGGCATTCCCTTGGCCCCATACTTGTGCTAGATGGGCGCGTCACTGCCAAGGACTACCGAACCATTCTGGAGGACCATGTGCATCCAATGGTTCAAACATTGTATCCTGAAGGAGGTGCCGTGTATCAGGATGACAATGCACCAATACACACAGCAAGACTGGTGAAAGATTGGTTTGATGAACATGAAAGTGAAGTTGAACATCTCCCATGGCCTGCACAGTCACCAGATCTCAATATTATTGAGCCACTTTGGGGTGTTTTGGAGGAGCAAGTCAGGAAACATTTTCCTCCACCAGCATCACGTCGTGACCTGGCCACTATCCTTTCAAGAAGAATGGCTTAAAATCCCTCTGACCACTGTGCAGGACTTGTATATGTCATTCCCAAGACGAGTTGACGCTGTATTGGCCGCAAAAGGAGGCCCTACACCATACTAATAAAGTATTGTGGTCTAAAACCAGGTGTTTCAGTTTCATTGTCCAACCCCTGTATATATTGCTATTTACGTGTACTTTTGTCAAATGAAAGTGTTGTGTTGTTCTACCATTTGAAGGCGTTTGGTAATTGAGGTTTCTCTTTACTTGTTTTTATGTCATCCATCCATTTTCCATATGTGCTCAATCCAATTTAGGGTCACGGGGGGCTAGAGACTATCCTAGCTTTTATTCGAAGATGGCAGTTTGCATAGTGAGACAAAGAAAACATGCACTCTTACATTCACTTATATGATCATTTTAAAGAGATCAGTTAACCAAACATGTATATTAAGAGGATGATGTACAGCCTGGAGAGAACCGTATGAAAAAGGTGCTGTCTGAATAGGAGAACATATTGCTCTAAAACCTGTACATGGCTTTTCAGCACTGGTGGTACCTTCCCAGGAATGCAAGTTGCCAGTTACAATCTACTTCCATACAAATAGAGATGCAGTTTTCAGTAGTGTTCATAACAAGCTGGATGGCCCCCTCACCAGCACCAGTTTACTTTTCCTGTTACCCCGCTCTCAACTTATTACACTGATTTAGTGTGAAGAAAGCTACAAAATGTGAAATAAATTACAGATGACCACGTCTGAAATCCTTACAATGATGATTAACAACTTTATATCAGGAATAGATTACAATAACATGATGTTGAGGGCAATTTTTAACCAATTACTTCACAGTTGAACATCAGTTTTTCCGCATAACCAGTCTCTTCCTCTGGGAATTCAAAAGCTCAGTACTGAGCAAACCAGATGAGTGCACCGGCTGTTCTGTCTTTCCTTTAAAGAACACACATCCACCTCCCACCTGTCTGATTCCCCCTTCTCCAACTTGTTTAATGTGTGTCTGCTTGAACACCATAATATGACTTCAATGTCAAACACGGTCCATCCACTCTTATCCATCTCCCCTCCCATTTGTACAAGCTCCTGTCTTGGGAAACACGATATCACGTCAAAACAGTGAAAACAGAAATAAGTTATGAACGAAAATAATCCGGAATCCCAGGAAAGTTCTCAGTGACTCAAAATACAATGAGAGTGATCTGCTTTCATTAATAACAAGCAGCTGCTCTGAGCCTGTAAAACTAAAGATAAATGCTTTTGTTTGCAGGACCTGTACTTTTATTGTTTTTTAATTCAACTTCTCCTTACAGCTGAGGTTTTGAACTTTACCACAACATAGAGTTTACAACATTTAGCAAGCACACAAGGTTTTAACAGACAGGAAGCACTATCTCACATAGTCCTCACTCCTGGCTGAGCAACATACCATGTACTAATCTGCACGTACTCAATGAGTGAAAAGCTACCCTCTACTTCAGCAGTTATTACAACAGCAGACTCCACTCTGAAACTAAAAGCTCCCGCCTGGTGTGATTAAATAAAAACAACATCTGCCTGCAATTTTAAGTATCATAAGTGAGGAAAAAAACAGAATTTAAACTTGAAGCTGATCAGTGTGTAACTGCTCAACAACATACAGCTAATGTCTTTCCCATCTTGTCTCAGCCTTGAGTGCATTACACAGAACTGAATACCAGACAGGAAAAAATCTAGAAGGGTTTGCAGCTACCAGCTTGTGTGGCCCACTCTGTCCAAAGACTTCAAATTATGCGAAAAATGGGCATGTTAGGTTTCTAGTATTAAAGGCTTGTACGAGAAATCAAAGGGGACTGGTTTGCCGCTGGATATGGCTATTTTTAGGGGAAATATTAAGACATCAAAATGACACAAATCACTGAAACAACATTTCAGTGAACATTTGCGCCAAAGTCGGATATCTGTGTACATTTGTGTTTCTAATAAACCCGCCAAGCGTTTCTCTGATCCTTAGTTCACAGGCACGTTTCTGCTGCTATTATGTGTGTGAAGAAGCCATTAAGCATCACTGTATTCAAAATGTAAAATAAAGGTTCATTCCAAACCCTGCTGAGTCACTATTTGCCCAGCAATATTGGGTCCAGATGTGGTGATGGCGAATGAACAGAAGGATAAGTCAGAGCAATGAGAACCAAAACAGCAGCTCGCAAAGCAAAGTCATTTAGAAGTTGATGAAGTAAAACACAAGCCAGGGAGAAACTAAACATGCAACACATCACTGACAATGATTTGATGATGAAATGAGCATGTGACATGAATTAAAAGCATGGGTTGGAGGGGTCGTGTACCCCTAAGCGAAAATGTACCGGTATAGGTTTTTTCATACTTTGAGCCTGTCACTTTGTTGTTGGCATGTAGGGATCTCCTGGTTCATACACTTTTATACACACTAGTGTACCAGCAAGTTCTAAAAAATACAAAACAGTTGCTATCGCCAGGCCAGTGAGGGGAAAAAAAGGGCGCCCTGAATGTGCCACTGTTCTGCCGTTATGATGCACGGCACAACTGTGCTGCACTCTCAGAGAGAGGTCCTGTGGGGAAAGGCGAGATCACTGCGAAGCTGAGAAATATACACAAGCACGCAAACGGTTCTTTTTAAAATGAGTCTTTCTGTCTGTGTCTGCATGGAGGCCGTCCATCAAATGACATCACGATGAAGCTCATGCCGTTAAAATGAAATGAGTTCCTGAGGTCAGTCACATTCAGTCTAAAAAGGCTATAATCCACTGAAGCATGTTGCATTTCCAGGAGCAGCAAACACTTTCAGAACACAACCATAATGAAAAAATAACATGGATATCTCACTTTGCCTTTTCTTTTCTCAAGAGGGATTAACATTATTTCTTGTGTTTATTTTAAATAGTGACAAATATTTATGGTACAACTCAAAATAGAGATATTGTACAAGCTATTGTGCTATTAAGACTGAGATTAACGAGTTAATAAAGCACCATTCTTTAAACATTTAAAATCTTTCTTTTGAATTTTGGAACTGTAAAATGAGGAGAAAATATGTGTTTTCTTGAAAATCAGATGAGATGAATGAATCCATATTTGTTTGACCTTTTGCTTTATGTGTTGTTACATGCCATTCCCATGCCCTCGAGTAAATGGCTTCCATTTTAGTTACATGCTAATTTAATGGCTCTCCGTGTGGTTTGGTTATAGTTTAAGACACAGGAAGTTCACACGGAGCAGAAATGCAGGTCACACGTCAGCTGCTCACTGCTGGATTATAAAGAACATCCTATGAAGCCGGCATGGTGAGCGTGACCAACACGTGAACAAAGACCAGCCTATCTCTGCCACTCTTCAGGCACTGTACTTGTTGAACTGACTTTTCTTTGGCTTCCTGTAGGCCAGCGTCACACAGAAATAAAAAAAAACAACAACTTTCATCTTACCTTTTGAATGTTGTTCCACTCACCCTTTCTTTTTCTAGTTTTCTGGCCACAGTTAAAAGCCAGCCAAGTGGGACTTTGTCAGTAATTGGAGTCTCTGCAGTGGTGCTACAGCACAGCGACAAATGATGCACTGGGGAGGCTTCCTAAGGAAATATCAATAAGCTCTTCACACTTAACTGTAGTCATCATTAGGATTTTTCCACTCTGTGAACACCAAAGTTTAATCGCAGGTAAACACAGGAAAGAACAGGCATTGTTTTTTCAGAGGTGTATTTCTTTCATGTCTCTTCTATTTTGGATTATCCTAAAGTAATTTCCCATGTCTCTGCTCTATGAAGGTCATGGTTCTTACAGTTTAATCTGTTCTCAGTCCATTAGTTATAGACATTTATGTATATCAAAGAATATAGATAATTTGCAACTCAAAAAAATCTATTCTTGCTGTGGCGTTTAATCCCACTTCAACTAAGGTGGAAATGAGGTAAAGTTATGACTCAAATCAAACAGGCTGGAGGATTGAATATAAATAACGTTAGCAGAATAAAACGTTATAATGTGAAGTGTTTGACACAGCATATGAGCTACGTTTTAATGGTCCAGTAGAAAATAAATGATATCTTTGGTGGATTTGAAGTGTAACATCTATGGCATACTTGTCTGACAGACAGAGATATTGACTGAGCTGCACTTGAGTAATGTAGGGTATTAAACAGTGATGCCCCTTTCCCACTTTAAGGATTATGTTCTTACCTCCGAGCCCATTGGGCACCAAAGTGGGAGCATAAACAAACTGATAATTGCAAAAAAATGGATTCACTGCTGAGTCAGCTCCACGGCATCACCGCTGCTCCTCCACAGAGGTCAAACCCCTTCTGGCAGAAATAAAAAATGGTCTGCAGGTTTTCGTGTGAAGTAAAAAGATAAAAGGCCATTTATTCCCAGCTGCCTCTCAAGCATTTGTATTGTACTCTCTCACTAGGTATGTCAGAACTCTGCAAAGAAGGATCAGGTCTCTTATTTGTTGAG
>JABUIW010000031.1:4936557-4990291 GCA_013363375.1 Menidia beryllina | reverse complement strand
AAGTTATTAATGTTTCCTCTGATCCAAATAGAAATCACACTTGACTGACAGGATGATATTGGGTCACAAAGGGCACATAATAAAGTTATTAGACCATTATTTTTCATTTAGAAATCATTTGGGAACTTATATTTTCATGCAATTAATCAAGGGCATATTAGCTGGCAATCCTGAGTCTCTGCACAAAAATATGTGGATGTTTACAGGCTCCGAAATAAGTCATAGGATCAATAAATTTTCCTCCTGTTTGCATCATGAAGATCTAAGTCATCCAATACTAATAGTACCTTTGATATATCCTGATGTCGCCCTGGCTTACTGAAATAGCTAAAGAACATTTGTTGTTGTACCTGCATCTCTCTGATCAGGAAGTTTAATGCATTAAGAGAAAGCAGAAACATGCAGCTCCAGTGCTTCTCAGTCCCATCCACTGCCATTCTCCCTGTCATTTGTTTACATTTCGAGATAGAAAATGCAGTCAGCAAGACGGAGAGGTGACAGATAATTGATGCAGCAACTGTGACAAAACACACAGAGGAGAGATTAGATCTGAAAAGCTCACCCAGCCATGAAAATGGATCTATCAGATTGAACGCAACAGTTTCATGATGGGTTTGATGAGAGATGAGCAAGACAGGTAAACAAATGGATAACACTCAGGAGGGCAACAAATCAGTTTATCCTGACAAAGAAAATCAAGCACAGCTGGGAATGTATTCGGGTTGTGTGGATGCTTGTATTTGATTTTTCTCACAAACACAACCCCTGGTGTACTTGTTGCTGTAGTTAGAATCTAATGCTAGGATAGTTTGATCGCCTATGTTCTTGTGGCAGAAAAAAAAAGCTTTGGCTGTATTTACAAGCGCGCACATTTGTTGTGTGGTTGTTTTGGCAGTCAATAAACACAAATCTCCTTTACAACTATTAATAAGCAGCTCCAGCCCATTTCCCATGATGTGTTCCCGCACTGACACATCGCTGTGAGCTATAGTTTTCTCCTGCCAGCCATAAGGGCAGCTGATGAACTTGGCATTGAACCAGAGGACAGCCATTTCTCTTTTCTCCTCTGGCGAGATCGACAAGGAGAAGATGTATATCGCTCCAGACTTCCCTGATGGACTGCTGCAGAATCAACAAGGATAAACTGTCAGTACTCCACTCACCACTGGACCATGATAAGACAGAGAGCAGACTATCGGAAAAAGATGGAAAAACAGATATCACCTCAGGAGATGGTGAAACTAGGGCGGGGGAATAGGGAGCAGCTATTCATCATTAGACTGGAGACCGGCCAGTCTGTGGCACCGTCATCTACTCTCTTCTCTGGATGACCACTTCTACTTATCGTCTTCTGCTCGCAGCAGTGCAAGTAGCAGAGTAGCAGCAATAACAAAACATTCCTGAAATTCCACATTTAATAAACTTTAATTAAGGAATTACTATGTGAGGGAAGATGAGATGAGACCTGGTGGGATGAGGGCAAGATTGAGGTCTCAGGGTCCCTGGAGGAAGGTCTAAGATGCTTATTATTGTGAGACATATGTTTTCTGTCCATTTCGCTTTTTTTTAACCGGCTGGAAGCAAACATGGAAATCTCTCATGGGAGAAGATCAGACATTGATACTACAAAGACTGGATCCAATTTCAGAGCAATAAGATAGCAGAGATATCTTTGTTTATGGAGATGAAATGTGCTTTATCCAGCGGTGAACCTGCCGTGGAGACAATCAAAACATCTTCTTCAAGAGCAACAGATGCTGCCACATTCAATCTATATGTATTCCACCACAGACGGGGTCAACTGCAAACACAAAGCTAGCTGTTGATGTAGCTGTCACACTGACTTAATCTGTACCGCCAGCATCATCACCGGGGCTGGGTTTATTTTTAGCAGCTTCCATTATACTTTTCTCTCCTGTAGCCAGATAGGGGGAGGTTTGTTGGGAGAATCATGAGATGTTCTCCCTTCAGAACCCGGTGTCGAGCTGCGGCTGACATCTTGCCATGACAGGAGACATCTAAATTGTCTCATTATGGACTTGGGTTATGACAGGCTGAGCCACCCAGAGAGGAATAGCTGATGAGTTGTGTGAGCCGAGGTGCAATTACTCTACCAACCTGCACTGCTCCGTGTGTGTGTGTGTGTGTGTGTATGTGCGTGCGTGTGTGGTGACTAAGTGCTTTGTGTGTTTGTAGCACTTGTCAGAATATAACATCACTCACAGCTCAGCTGCATTTTGTTGTATTTGGTTCAGGTATCGCTGTTAGAAAAACAAGACTTCCCGCCAATTGCTTGCCAGATGGATAAACAGTGTCTCTAAACTACTCTCCAACTTGTTCCCAAAGCTGAGAATGTGATGGCTACACACAAAAATGCCCACATCCTTTTTGTATATTGCAGCATGCTATTTTGATAAAGGTTTTTCTTGTTTGAAGAACTGAATTTGATTGAGTGAAAGTCAGACAGAATCTTATGGATATTCTTGTTTCTGTGTTTTTTCTGCGTGTAAATGAATAGGGCGGGGCCAAATGGATAGAAATACGACCCCAGTTAAACATTTCTGCCACAAAATCTACTCATACACACAGAGTATTAACATTCAAGCATGGATTTAAAGGAAACAAGTTAAATGCCCTCAGATTGTGTCAATGTCTCTCATTCAGTGTGTATCTAGAGTAATAACAAGAGGATAATGTGCAGATTAGGGCTCCTAGTGGCAAAGATGTGCTTTAGATGCAGAAATATGCACCCAAGATTTTCACTGCTGCAAATGAATTAGTCCACTGTTAGCCTACAAATATACTTCTTAATGTGCTGGTGGAAGAAGATTAGCTTGGAAATGGAACTTGAGATGTCTGGCATTTCAGGGACATACACTGAAAACACTCAACAAGCTGTCCAGCTCATTCAAGCAGTTCAACGTTATTCAAATCTGTCAGCTTGAAGGCATTCTGCTTTTCCCCATTTTCAAAAGAGGTTGTTCTTTTTAAAAAGTCTTCATACGGTCACAGCTGAAGGTCATTAGTTAATAAAGGCTGCAGCAAGAATCTGCCTGTGTTTTGAATTCCGCACTTGAGGAAAGTTGCCCTGTATTCAAATGAATTGATCTTATCTTCAACAGAAATATGAAGGTTTTAAATGCAGCAGACAGCTTTTAGAAACAGCCCATAAAATCTTAGTCAGGCGACTTCCTCAGGGTCACAGCTGCGCCTTGCTCATTTAACAGCATTTCATATCAAAACTTTGCCACAACTCACACCAACTGATGAAAAGGATCTTAAAGAAAGTGCAAGCCTGGCATCCTCACAGCGTTTCTAAGCTGCTCAGCTGCCGTCCTCAGTACACTCTTTACTTTTACAAGTTTCTGCAGTCAACTGACAGACTTATCTAAAGCTGTGTCCTCACCCAAGCTCTCATAAAGCTGAGGAAGGTCATTCCCTGGGGAATTCTAAAAATGGTGCCAGTCTCTCTGAGGGGAGGATTCGGGAATGTCATGACCTCATGTGAATAATGTCAATCAGCTTTTTGATGGGGGATAGGAAAAGAAGAGTAGGTATATAGCCGTTTTCCTCATTGTCTGAGATTAAATGAGTATCCCTGGCCAGAGTTATTTAACTTTGAAATGCTCTGTTGAGTCTAAATGAAAGCCTAAACTAAAACTTAAAGGTCTAAAGTTTAGGAGGTAGTGGTAGTAAAAAAAAGTTAGGACCCAGTATTTTTTTTAGTGTGAACAATAGTATGGAGAAAGAGTCACAACAAACTTTTCACTGCTTCTTTAATCACAGCAGTACCTCACTTACTCTTTTTAAAGTTCAAGATAAATTGATTCCAATCGTCGTTTCATACGTGGTTGATTAATATTTAACCACTTTCACCAGGGGCCCTAAGTTGCCTTTTCTCAGATTTCACTGGACTAAAAAACAGGGCGTAATGTGAAAGATCACTCATATTAAATATCACATTACAAGTAAAGATACGCTGCAAAACATTTTAAATAATACTTACCCAAGGGGGGGTCTGGCAGTTTGAGATAGGTTGAGAGGTCACAGAGACACTTGGGGTGGACAAAACCATGTGGAAAAGGAGGGCTTAGGGGGATCAGGCCACACTTATTGAGAGATGACTAAAAACATCTGGGATCACTCTCCAACACACACATACTCACACAGTTAAGACATCCCCACGCTCCCTGAAGGAGACGCTGCAATCAAATTCATCCCTTAGCTTCCATCAAATCCTGTGACAAGACGCACCTCCACGGTTTAATGTTATGCGGATTTTGTAATCTGGAGGGAGAGTGATGGAGAGATTAAACACAGGGATTTGAATTTCTGGCCCCTGCCAGCACCAGGGGTTTCTGCTGAGCTCCGCGTTGGACCACACTGACTTGATGAGCAACAATGATGGGTGGGCTCTAAGGGGCCCACACACAAACTCTGACACAAGTTTATCCATACATGTCTCTTGTTTCCTCATCCATTACCAATGTGATCCCTTTTTCAATCCCGCTATGTATGTTTCCTAAAGCAAAAATGGACTTGGCTCACGATCAAATTGCGATACCCTCTGTGAGAGGCAGTTTCTGAAACACGATCCGGTGGAAATACAATTCTTGTGTGCCTCCAGTTGATCTCCTCTGTGTATGTGCCCTTCAGGTCCCATGGCCTCCACAGAGCATGGCAGAGAGCTGGAAGAGGCAGCCACGGTGAGAAAAATGGTCCAGCAGAATCCTGCGAGAGGCGGTCAGACCCACAGACCAGGCGGCTGGAAGAGAAGACGCCCCCGGCCCCGCCTTTCCCACAAGGGGCCCATGCCGTTCTAGAGCAAGGTGAGTTTCTCAGCCAGCGACAGTCACTGTCACGCACTAAAAGGCCTCTGCCCTCTGTGGAGACTTTAGAAACACATCATATGCCAGTCTGAGCTGAGTTCCACATCGGAGCAGTTTTCTGTTGAGTCAGAGTTGTGCATTTCTCAAGAGAATATGAGAAAAAAAATTTATATATTTTGAGTCATACTTGCTGACTGGGTAACAGAGGAAATAGACTATTATGGGGAAAATAACGTTTTGAAATAGGAAATTGTTCTGGCCTGAAATATTTGGTTAGCAGAATCATTTTGGATGTTTTCGATGATGGATGGCAAACTGAAAACTCTACAAGAGCAATGGAGGCTTAATGACCACGGCAGCCAGGCTGAACTCTGAAGGAGTAACTGAAGGATGTTATTGTTGGCACTAGGAGCAAAGTGTATGCCTCGACGGATTATTGTACTAAGCCTACTAGCTTGAATGCCTTCCTAGAACGACAAGATTGTTTTTAAATCTACGTCATTTATGTCCTAATATATTAGACAGTTATACTTAGAAACCTAACCTTTGAGTCGGTTCAGCAAATCTTTACTCGCCATCTGATTAAGTCAATTATAGCTCTCTCTGTCCAAAGATAATAATTTGCAGAGTTAGGTTTCTCAGTAGAAACAGTTTTTACTGTTTAGCTTGCTGCTAAGTGAAACTAGATTGTGTGTGAAATCTCTCATGGCCATAATCAGAGATAATATTGTGCTTGTCACCTTTTCACAGATTGATTTTCTTATACCGAACCCAAACAAATTCATTGCATTTCAGTGAAAGCAAATCAAGGTTCATTTAGAAATTAAAAGGCTGTTGAATACCACAACCAGATTTGCAGAGCATACACACTTAATGCCGGCATGTTGCTGTGAATGAAGGCAACAGTGGTTCCACGAGTCTCCCCCAGACAATATTAGAGACAGGGAAAGTCGACAAGGCACAATATCCCTGCAGGAGCTGACGGCCATGCCGCACTGACCTGCAGAGGTTACACCGTAAATTATATCCATGGTGAGTAGAGGCTACAGGCAGAGTGTCAAGGCATGGTGAATCGGTTTTAAGGAAAAGGCATCAAAGCCAAAGAAGTTTGGAGGGTCTATTCTCTAAAGCTATCTGAGATGTTTTATGGCCTATAGCGAATTATGGATAATCAATGTTTATTGTAGTTTTCTGTACAGGGTTAGACCTCTTTTGAACCCACTTTTGCTTTGAATACGGGGCTCTAGAGCCCAATAACAATGGTGAAAACAATGAGGAAGGACCAAGCCAGGATAGTAGCACTTGAAGGACAGGATGGGTCTTAAAACCTCCCTTTGTCTGCCAATAAAATGTGAGAATCCTCTCAGCTAGTTGAGTGTTTAGAGCCCATGTTCAGTGCCAGAACGCTGGTCACAAAATAAGCGGAGCTTCAGGAAGTTGTGAAGCTCTGTAAAAGTGAACAGCTCAGTGAGTCACATTGTTGTATCTGCAAACACCACTTAAACCACAACACACCGAAGAGTTCCTATCCCCCTTCCCCTTCCCTCCCTCTTCTTTGAGTACATAGTTTAACTCATTCAGTGGGTTCTCTGCACATACCTGCATATTTGCCCAAACTTCACTACAGTAACAATTAGGCAGCTTATGGTATTTTTTGGTGTTTGTGCTATATTGACCTCAAAGTCCTTCACTGTAAAGGATCCAAGACAATCAGCCCTAAAAGTCCCCCCTTTTCAGTCCCAGTATTATTCCACAACCTGACTGAAAGAACCAAATCCTCACAAGACCTGACATGTACCATCAGTCTGTCCACTCTAACACATCAGCTTGAAAGGCTCTGGTCTTTCTCAGGCTTTCTGCGTTCCACTTCAGTTTGTGCTGATGGAGGGAAATCCACCTCTGGATACAGATGGAGTTGGACTTTCTTTGATCAGTGCTAGAGTTCAGTGGAAACCTCCATCAGAGGGCTGTGAGTCAGACAGACCCTGCGTGGATATCATTATGGAACTAAACATAACGACTACACTGTTTATGTGAAGATAAGGAACAGCGATTTCCTTTGACATTGTCCATCCTCCAGCTCTGTGCCATTTAGCAACATCACCCCATTTCAGTGTCCAAAGCAGCTCATCTTTTATGCTCTATGGCACCTGAGGCATAGTTCAATTTTTCATCATTACACAGTCCAGATGTGAGCAGCTCCGAGAAGAAAGATGGCGACCTGGGTCATCTTCTTTGAGCATCTAAGGAGACTGAGATTAGATCATGCTATTACAACTCCTGGATGTAAGACGTGACAATGTCAGGATATTACAGATTTAAAGCCCAAAGAAAATCTTTGGTGGCCCCCTGAGTGTGAGAAAACTCAGTGAAGGAGTCTTCTAAAGATTTTTCCATCAACACACTGTCTGCATGTCCCCTCACACACTCACCAAGTGATGTAGTGTGACTTCAAGGCGATTGCTGCACTGACATCATGCGATGGAGCCAAAAGCACAAAAGACAACAGTAAACAACAATACAGCTCAGAGGAGATTAGAAATACCATAAATCAGTTCATGGGGCATTGCATGACCTCACAAAAATGCCATCTTGAAAGAAGCACTGGCTCTTATCAGTGAATAAATCATGTTGACTGAATCCTCTGAAATCATCACAGGAAAGAAGAAGATAAAACACGATAAAAGATAAAAAGCCTTCCATTGTCAATAGGGATCCAGTCCCCAGAGAGCAGTATGATGTTAGGCTTGTGTTCCACGTTCAGATATACAATTGTTTTTCTTACTCCCTTCTGTACCTTACAATCAAAGACCATGAAATCTGGTTTGAGCATGTCTGGAATAGCCCCTCCTTCTAGATGTGTAGAAGATAACATACAAAGCAACACAAAGAGGGCTTTAGCAGAAACTCCCTCAGGGACACACTCGTATGAGAGGATATTGAATGTGGGCATGGTTTGAATGGAGACCAAGATGATGATTTTACATGCTAACAAAAGTATTCTGTCCTTTTACTGCCTCTTCGTGCACATCAGGATTCACCAGTGATAGGCTGGCAGAACAACATCTCATAAGTTTGAGAGGTTTTGGATTGAATCTGATGACACAGCTGCAGTGTGAACACTGGAAAAAAGCACAACTGCTGTCCAGGATAGCATGCCAAATGCCTCCAAATGTGCGGTGAAAGTGCGACGTGCGGCTGAATTTCCAGCACAGCGGGAAAAGCAATCGGGCATAAAAATTCCAGATACAGGCCAGATAATGTAAATATGCCAATAGACCTGTAAGTTCTAAGAGAAAAGATGTTGCTTTGCTCTTTAAAAAAAACATGTACATAGATTTCTTATTTTACTCTAAATTTGGGTTGTGTTACAGACCTATGAGTAGTCTGTGTGTTTCGCTCTCACCGTTGGTGGAACAGGAAGGAATTCTTATTGGAAAGACATGTTATTTTGCTAAACTTTATATTGTCTATAAGCTAACTTAAAAGGGAATGTTCCATCAGATAACTTTCAGAGTTAAAAGTTATTTATCTTTTTAGATTAATTAATGTAATAAATTCTCTTTTTATTCATAGATATATAAATATGAATCATCATATATTTGACATTTCTACTTTTCTGTGGGGAGAGTTGAGAGGACGTTCTGATTAACAAAATACTAATCAACGCAAAGCCTTGTCAGCGTGACTGTGTGATTTGTCAGGACCAAAACAAACACAAATACTGATTGCATTTATGCTTGTGTTTTGCAGGCACTGCTTTGAGCGCCCTCCCCCAGGTTCTGATTTCTATGCTCTTCCTTTGCCATGGGGGGCCTTGCAATGAAGGGCCTACGCTTGCCCAGCCTGAAGAGTGATGTCCATAGCACCTGCTGGTTCTTCAAGCAACTCTGTCCACAAAAAATCAGGACAAGCCGCTCACCCTCAGCTCTAAGAGGAACAGGGGGCAGGGAAAGGGGGCGGGTGGGGGGTTTCGAGTCCGAGCTACCAGACTCTATTTCTCTGTCTCTCTCTTTCTCTTTCTCCCTCACTACTTATCTATCTCTGTCTTCTCCCAAGTTGTTTTTCTTTCCAGTTTTTCTATTATTTGCTTAATAGAGCCCAATCACAGCGATCTCCCTGAGTATCTCACTCACTTTGCATGACATGTGGTGGAGAGGGAGCCCGGTCAAAACAATCTGAGTCTTAAACATCAGTCACCTCTCCAGGATGTGGTATTTGTCTCAGATCCAATGTTACAGCAGTCGCTGGTTTCATTGCCGTGCAGCCACTTAACCGCTTTACTAGTGGGTGAGGGCGCTGATCATGCAAAAGGGCATCGTCAGTTTCAAAAGCTGACGTAAGCAAAGCTCCCTTAAGAGACTCTGGATGTCTGCAGCGAAAATGGAACAGAAGGTTTCGCGTTTCAAACGAACAAGCAGAAATGTCACGTCCGAATGACATTATCATCATCCCTTAGTTTTCATTTTCAATGGTGCTTTGTACCTCTTAATGCTAGTACGTCCACGAGCAAAGTAAAGCTGGACCGAACAGAGAGCACATGTTGTCAAAACAATTTATTCAAGCGACAGAATTATTCCCTCATTTAGGAGATTCTTTAATCCAAAGCTATTTTGGTGTTTCTGAACTCATTAACACCTTGGGGAAGGGGGAGGGGGGGGGGGTTTCCTGACAAGCTCAAGGTTACTGTAACAATGTCCCACCTTGAGCGAGTCCTTTGACCCCAAAAACCCAATCCTGTCCCCAATCCCCAGCCTTCTCACCACACTGCTGCCCTGCGCAGCTGCTCTACACGACTGTTAACTGGCAGTGGCAGCCTTCTCCACCGACAGACCGCCTTGCCTTTTAATGAAGTGCCAAATAATAACGTTCTCCACAATGCTGCCAGGAACGGAGGAATGAAAGGTTAGGGAGAAATGAGAAACACAGTACCTCTTGTTTGAAGTCTTGATACACTGATACATTATGCATTTTAAATGTTTGCAAAACAGATATTCCATGTCAGACGATGTTAGCAAAGAGGACAAGCTGAATTTGATTTTAAAAAAGAAGGATCCATTTCGAAGCAAACTTCAGCTCCGTTAATATGCCACCATGATCAGCCAACCACACGCTCCGGCTGTTCTAATATTCAGCACCATGGCTGGTTTGACCCTTTTACCAATATATTTCACTGACGAAATGCTATGCCTTTCCATCATACTGGAGTATATTACTGTTTATGATTATTTCTGTGTTATAGTTTATTTTCTTTTTTTCTCAGGGTGCTGTGAGAGAGGCTTGTATTAGAGCAGTCTATTTTGTGCATTTATTCAGCAAAACACAAACATACAATACATTTTAAAAAATTATATGAGCATATTTTCGTATACTGTATCTTTACTCTCGCTCTATGTACTCACCAATATAGCCATGAGCTTTCCACATTCAGTCATTTCTAATCACGATCTCCCGACATTACTTTGGATACAGTTGCCTTTCTAGTCTGCCCATCCACAGCACAGGTGGTCGTGGCTTTGATCATTACGCTCATTAAATCCTCGAGTTAATCTTTCTCAGATGGATCTCCCCAAGGTTGGCCGGGGCCACTTAGTCTGAGCTCATTGTTAAATTGGCTTAGACTGAAACCACACCCTTCCCCCTTTTCAATCTCCAAATCCCTCCCGATCCAAAGTGTAACCATATAACATATTAGGGCTGTGACCACCTTCTAATCATTTGTTTGCGTATTAGGTGTGCAGGACAGCTTCCTAATAGCTTTGAATTCATATTCTAGCTTTAAAAAGTCACTTCAATCCTTTGCAGGTCAATCAGCAAACTCCCTAACATTTAATTTCAGTTTTGACCACTTTTAACTGCTTAACCTAGATTCTTCAACCCTCTCGCCATGTCTCATGCAAATATTACATTATAACCAAATCTTCTCAGTCCCAGCATGAGAAGTCTTTATTAAGAGAGTATCTAAACTCAGGGTGGTAATCCACCCAGTAAACTTCACCTTGATTAAAAATGCATTGAATCCTAGGGCACTGTGAAGTGTAATAATTTCAGTTCCACCATTATTTTTTCATACCCTCACAGACAGAGATGTAGATTTCATTAATGCTCCTCAGGAGTGAGACAGATTTGCTCAGTGTCTCATTTATTATTGGGGAAGATAGTGGGAAGATATGAGCTGGGGATGAAAGTTCAAAGCCGTATGAGTCGGGATGCTGAAAGTCGACTAGATTATGACAAGGGGCTCAAATCAATACTTCCCCATCTCAGAAGTTATTGTTATGGAGCTGAGCAACGTCTCTATCCACACTGTTCTTCATGAATGTATCTTCACCATCTGCACCAGCCACGCTGCCCTTTCAGAGACTAGAGCAAACCAATGTTTATGTAAAGTACCCCTTATTAAACTTGGTCTGGTTAACAGTTGAATCCAAAAATCAAAAGCCAAATATCCCTCCGATCCAAAGCTCCTGGCGTCAACTATTTCCAACAAATAAACGTGGCTTGCTCCAAGACTTCTCTGTATGGGCTTGTAAGGCTGCACTTTTGCAATTCCATTATGCTGCTGGATAAATACACCCTGAAAACAAGAGTTTCTCGATATGGAATGGTTTTCCAGTGTATTGTGACAATTTTCCGTCTGATTCTCGTCTAGCTGGTTGTCCAAAGCTTACTTTTTCAATACAGTGTGAAAAGCTGTATCTTTTGTGGATGTAACAAAATAGAAAAGTAGTCTGCAGCACAATATGTCGTGGACACGTGAAAGCTTTCAGGCATTCTTTTCTCGTAGATCATAGCTCATAGCCCTCCCCAGCACATCAGGTTAATGGGCCTGATTGTGTGGAAGGACAAGCATGTCCAGGCTCAAACTGAAATGGTAAACCAATACATTATGCTCTGGGAGCAAAATCATTTTCCTTAATGGTCTTTTCCAGCAAGGCTTACACAAGAGAAACGATTCCTATCCTCTCAATGTTTCCTCTTCAATCCCTCTTCTCTGTGACCATCACAAGGCCTGAGTAATGTTCCTATGCACTTGTTAGCATGTTACCCTGGTAGAAAAAAAAACTGTTCATTCTGAGAACTTGCACCCTGTGTGTTTAATTATTTTAGTCAAAAATGCATTTGGCAGGGAGAGTGTGAGAAGTGGGGATGAGCAGACAGATAGATGTGTGTTGTTAAAAGAGATGAAAGTAAGATAGAAGCAGGTTTTGAAATATTAGCTTAGCCACTGATTCCCAAAAGCTATGGAGGCAGAAAAGCACACATTTTTTGTTTATTTTTTCATCTTTTTGCCACTCTATGCTCAGTCATCTATCAGACAAAGCTCTTTTAATATTTACCAAACATTTCACTGATTGCAGAAACAGAGTCGCACGCAACACATTCCATGATTTTTATCTTTTAAATCTCTAAAGCCCATCAAACTGTATTATGTTGGCCTTCAGAGTGGGTGTCTGCAGGATCAAGTGGCTGATATTCAATCCAATGCATACACACTTTTCCACTGGCTGGGCAATGCAAAGGATAACTAGATTCTAACTCCTGTGAGAAATGACAAAGATCTGTCATTATCTGGGAGCCACGAAATGAGACTCCATAGACCCAGAATAGCACAGGCCCCTCCTGCCTTGATTGAGACACATCCTCCATCTATGTAACCACTGTGTCCAAGAGCAGTCACATTCTGAACAATCTTAGGAGAAATGCAGTCTGTAGGCTTACACGCCATCACAACAGTGTTACTAGGTCTCAAGCAGATACCATTTGAAAGACAATGTATTACTCCTGAAACTTATATTCTGTTTATGGTGTGTGTTCATATTACTCACCAGGCCAAATGTACAGTCCCTGTCTCTGTTTTGATGTTGAACTGGGCAAAAATAAATGACATGAATAAATAAATAAAACAAGTGTATCAGAAATGGTTGAAATACTGTGTACATATTTGAACTTTTGGTTTCTAATTTATAAAAGATAAGCTTTAGCTCTTGGAGTACTTATTTTATTTTTTTCCTTTCATGCGTAGCTTTGTGTTTTTATTTTCTATTTCTGTAAAGTGTGTAAATATATCTTTATGATAATAAGTAATATTAAAAATCTTATTTTAAGAAAACACTGTGTCCTGCCTGTTCTTTTGTAATAGTAGTCCCACCAACTCTGAAGACTTTTCACTCAAATATGAAATATGAATCTGGTGAGAGTGCATGAGGAAACTATGGAGGAAAAACTCTGGAGGAAAATCAAGACCGCTTGATTGGGTGAGCAGCAGGAGTATTTGTATTGAATTTAAAATTCATTCATTAAACATTTGTTGAAATATACCAATCAAGATAAAAGTGGAGTAACATCTCACCATCAAACTAACATTAACATTATCATCCCTAGAGCCCCTGACTTGACACTTAAAGAAAGTTATAGCCTATTCCAGCTGACATTTGGTGCACTAGGCAATGGACTGGTAACCCTGGATAGGTCGCCAGTACATCACAGGGCCACACAGAGACAAACAACTATGCACACTCACTCTCACTCCTAAGGGCAATTTAGAGTCTTCAATTAACCAAACATGCATGTGTTTGGAGAGTGGGAGGAACCCGGAGGGAACCCACATAGACACAGGGAAAACATGCTGCACAGAAAGGGATTCAGACCAGAGATCCACTTGCTGTGAGGTGAGGGTGTTAACCACTGCACCACCGTGCCACCCAAGATGATATTCAGCAAAATGGAAACATTTGTATTTGATTCAGAGCAACAAGTGGATCCGTCTGAAAATCAACAGGCAGGCCAGTTCAGTTCAGATGATCTGATAAAAACTATGACTCCTATTACCCAACACAAGTGTTTGGCTACAGTGTGTACACACTTTCTAAACTTTATATCAAACCCGTTGTAGCCAAACAGACCCTCATTGGACATTAATGCTGGTAATCCAGTCACACCCTGTTCCCAACTCTGGCTACGAAAGTTTTCATGTAAAAGGGAGAGAACACACTATGGCTGAGCAACTCTTATGTTAAAAAATGTCTGAAAACAAAACAAATGACCAGGATTTTCAATCCTAACCATAGAGACATTGTAAAACATGACAACATCAGGATTTATCTGTGGTTTCTGAGATCAGAATGGACTGACCTGTCTTGGAGGAGGTTAGGTTTGCGGTTACCATGACAATAGTAAGACGTGAAACTCTTTTATGACAATAACAATCCAGGGTTAAACCTGAAGTTGATTTTTTTAAGCCTTAAATCCTGCTTCTGGTACAAAACCTTCCAAAGCCAGGCAAAAAAACAGCAACATGTTTACCTGAAAGCATTAACCTTTACCTTCAGCCAAATCTTGTATAGAAATTCCTTTGCTGCATTATGCCTTTGGAAATGTAAATCAACTCCTCATCCATTAGGGACCCCGTCAACAGTGACAGGTTGCCTTACCGGAGTTTATAGTGCATACTGAGCATCCTGCACATTAATGTGTCACAGCTGCTGAGCATGCATGGAGACCATGCATGTATGAAGCCGTGAGATTCAGTGTGAATACACATTATATCTACATCCAAGTGGGGCCCTTTTGGTCTTCTGTGCTGGGAAATCAGAATTAAGATCTAGAATATGCAATCTCCTTTTGCTTTTTTCTTTAAAGAAAACTTTCTATATCTGAATGAATAGACAACTGTATCAGTCTGTGGGAATCACAAGTAAAGCCAGCATTTACACTGTTAAAATATAAGTTCTACACAGGTCTTTACCAAAAAAACAGACTACTTTTTCATATTGGCCAAATAAAAATAAATCTGTAAATAAAACTATTGTCAGGGAATGTGATGAAACAGTCTGGGTCTTGCAAAGGAGCCAGTCTTCATCCCAAAGCCCCACTGGGACCTCTCAAGGAAGTGTCTGGTTAACACACAGACCTGACATGTCGTGATGGACAAGACGTGCACCCCTGAGCCCCGGCAGACCCCAGAATACGCCCAAGGTTATATCATCACGCCTGGGTCAGCTGTATAATTGGGTTCGGGGTCACCAGGAGGATATGGGGCATGACAATGACGCTATAGAGTTACAGTTTGTGGCTGGGCGGCGAGCGCTGCTTGTAGGGCATTACTGTGACGCCAGACGTCCCTTTTAGCAGTTCAAGGTCCATTTGTAAGAGTGGCTCCAGTGCTGCTCACAGTGGGCAAAGACGTCAGGTAAAAGAGACTGAAATGAAACTTTCTGAACAATGACATTTGCAAAAGAAATAGCCTTTTGAAAACAACCCCCATTGCAACTGAGAAAGAAGAAACGCGGTGGGATCTGTGGATTGGAAAAGCTGTTCTGTGTCATCTTTGCCACAATGTGTGTGTGCGGTGTACCACAGAAACAGACTGTAGGAGTAACATCTGGATTGCTCTTGGCACAAAGTCCCAGAATCAACTTCTACCACATCATAAAAAAAATCTTTATTGCTGTTGGCTCTCCAACTATACCACCTACAAAGCCCACAAAGAAGCCGACAAGCCCACACTGATGGATATTACCCAGCTCACAGCTGTCACTCAACCACCTGGAATAAAATCATGGAGAATGTGCAGAGTGGGATTGCAGATTAAGCACACATGTAGCAACACTTCTGATTATATTCTTTTTTTCATTAAAAAAACGATGCTATTCTGTCATTGTGTAGAATGAAGCAATTATAAGCAGTGTTTCTGCCAATATTTGCTGGAAGTGGCAACGCTTCCAACAGAGGCAGTGAGTCGTGTGATCAATGCTCTGTTGCTTCCACTCAAAATTTCACATCAGTCAGTAAATCCATAAATGATTTGGTTCACAGCATGACAAACGTTGAAGAAAGAGAGAAAGCCCCAATGGTGAGAACAGGTCTCTTGTCTCAAATTACGGCCCAAAACACTAAAATAGTC
Source organism: Menidia beryllina (assembly GCA_013363375.1). Classification (NCBI taxonomy): domain Eukaryota; kingdom Metazoa; phylum Chordata; class Actinopteri; order Atheriniformes; family Atherinopsidae; genus Menidia; species Menidia beryllina. The sequence goes on along the minus strand of JABUIW010000031.1, from coordinate 4,974,556 downwards.
ACTTTTCTAATAAGGAAGAAAAAGAAAAAGATATTTATTGAAGTGTTATAATCCTCTTACACCACAGAATCTTTCCTATGGCCACTGTACTTGTGTCTTTTCAGATATTTTTTATAATTTAACATATTTCTCCGAATGTCCAAAGATCGCTCTAATATTTGAATAATCTTTTTATTAGTTATCCAATATTTCCCCAAAATAGTTAGCATCAACATCGTGAATATCTTAAATACAGGGTAAATAAAGCTGAAATAACAAAACCTCATTAACCCTTTTGCTCCCCTTTGGTCATTCAGACCGAGCGGCTCAGCAGCACATCAAAGGTGAGTTCCTTCATGCTGGCTAATCCACACAAACATAGCCTGTTTCACCTTTCAGAGCTCAACTTCAGCCACCCCAAGCCTACAGCCAACCATATTTCACACAGCAGCAACGTGCAACAAAAGAGCCTCGGTCCCCACTTCAAAGCTAAAGCACCAGTGTGAACTGCTGCAGTTTGATTAAAACAGCCTGACGCATGGTTCACACTTTGGGTTATTGAATAATTGCCAGCACTGTCCAAACTTTCCTACTTGATGGGTTTTCTTACAGTAAGTAGCTGATGGAAATTGATGGAAATGAACAAGAAAAAACACACAAAATACATCAAAGCAGCCTCTGTTCTGCGTCTCACTGTAGAGCAATTTGGTTCCATTGTAACACAATTCAGTGGAGATGTCACAACATCAGTATGTTTTCTTATATTAATCAGCATCTAAATTAAAGAGAACACATTCAACTCTCAGGTCAGTAAGTTAGGTAATCGCTGCGTGGCTAATTGGGATACTGACGCAATGCACATTATTTAAACCTTTTGTCAATTTCTGATTGTTCATACAGACAAGCAATTTGTGTTGCACAAATAAACAGCTGTAACTTCCCAACATCCCTTTTTTAAAAGGGAGAAATAAATTGAAAATAATTCATTTTCATAATTCATGATGAAATAAGATGTGACAGAGCATCAGGCCCTGCATCTCGGGGGCATTGCAACATTTTGATTCCAAAATGTAATCGATGACGGAACAAAAAACTTTGACTTGGCTATACCAACCCATGACGTTTTGAGGAGCCCGTGCCTTCAAACATTATTTTTGTTTCAGTCACTTAAGATTAGGTTGTAAAACTGCAGGATGAAGAATCGAGATGAAAATGGTCTAACCATAAATGTCTTGGCTTAGGTCACTAAAACATCACAGCCGGGTCAAAGCAGTCGGAGGAGAAAGGGCTCGCTTGAATCTGCATCCACTCTAAAGTGAGAAGAAAAAACTTCCTGCTTCGAACAGAGCCTGGAGCCAGGTAAGAGGCATGAACAACAGTCTGAGTAATGCACCTCAGCTGTGTTAACACCAGCAGTTTTCCACTGGCAATGGATCACTGAAGTGGTCATAAAAACAAGGCAAACACAAACACAGGGCGGGGGGGCGGCTGGTAGGGAATGCAAAACTGGGATGTGGGTGACATAAAGAGAGGGGAACTAGTGGCTGCAGAAGCTGCCAACTTTTCCCTCTCGACAGCGCATGTGTTTGAGATTTACTGTAATTTTTAGCCTCCGCTGTTCTTTTTTAAAACCTGAATGGGAAGACACAACAGTCTCTGGAGAATTTATGCCTTTCTTTTAGCTGCAGTCTTTTGTCGGTGAACCAATACCTCCGCCAGTGTCACTCAACAAACTACAGCTCAGCCACAATAGCTTTATCTCACACGCCAGGAACAAAGCGGGTGCACCGGCCCAGGAGCTAATACCATCAGGGTCATAACTTTCCCATCAATGAAACGTTACACACTGATGATGGCTGCACTTTAAATATGAACTGTTAGCTCCTTTAAGCCCTTCCTCTAGTGTCTCTCATTTTCAGTCAAGTTGACGTTTCCTTTTTTTTCCTGTTCGATTACAAAAAAAGTTCCTCTCACTTGCCACTCCGCCATTTTTCTTATGACTAAATGAACATGAAGGCATCCACATTGAAGTATGAGAAAATGGGTTAACTGTTCACAGCAAAACATGAGGTGGTAAACAAGAAGCCCTTCAAAAATTCCTGTGGCACTGTGAAGATGCACAAAGCTATTGTCTTGCACACTGACGTTAAACAGAGCCTAAAACTTCTTACTGAGCAGTAACTTTTGACAGGAAGGCTTTCTATTGTTCAGATCCTAACACCAAAACATCCTCATGCCATCCTTGTGGTCACAACACAGCCGAGGATGTAAACAGCTTCAAACGAAACACATGCGGTCGTCCTTGGGTTTTTTTTTTTTTCTATCACTGGCCGTATCTTTAAAAGCTCTTCATACACTTGTGCTCAGCACGTTCGGGCCGAGGAAATGAGGGAGCAGATCAAATACGTCCCGCAGAAAAAGGCCATATCCATCAGCTGTGTGCATGGCACAGATTATCTGAAAACACATCCTGGACTTCAGAGAGATGGCTGATGATCCCCCCCGACTTCACGTCACTACGGCCCGCTGCTCTTCTCCTCTTACCCACAGGAACCGCGCAGGGTTATTATCTTGTTAGGGCCAGTTAAGAGGCCATGTCTCTGACGGCCGAGTTGACCCTGTCAGGAAGGCGTCAACGTGCTCCTGTGGGCTGCCATGGGCAGCCACGGAGGCGTTAACGGCTCAAACCTCTTTGCCACATGGACACAAACACACTCTCGGAGATGGACAGCGACATGAGTCACTTCACAGGCCTCAAAGTACTTCAGAGGTCTGTCAAGACCAAAATCTGCACGGGGAGAGACCACAAATGCATCCGTCTGAGCCTGCCGACCGTTGTCGAGAGGGAATTATCCAGCAATGGATTCATAGCTCATGAGTGCCTGTTGGGACAAAGAGACGGGCAACCTGCTCATAAAAGACACCTCCCATTAGCATACCCAGAATAACTCATTTTTATGCATTTAGCAGACGCTTTTATCCAAAGCGACTTACAAAGTAGGGGGCTACCAGGAATTGAACTGGGGACCTCTTGATCTGCAGTATTGATCGGCAGTCAGATATTCTACCACTGAGCTTTACACCCCCAGCTCCAGAGGGACTGAAGCACTTGCTGTTGTCTATTCTCCACATGAGACATGTGGCTTGAAGGCATTTATTATTTGTGCATTAGTGATGATCGGGGGTTAAAAATGGTCTGTAACTTTACGGTAACTTTCAGCATTAGCAAAAGTAACAAGTCAAATACACTTATTAAAGTTATCAATGTGCATACTGCATATTACACATAACATGAGCTGGAAGTGACAATAAACCATATTTGTAGATATAAATGTATGAATCATGATCAAATGAGATGTAAATTAGTTGCTTTTGTATTTACCTTTCTTTGTATTCCACAGCACCAGAATGTGTATAACCAGGGATCCTAGAGCTAAGCAGGTTTGAGGTAATCTGAATTGCTTTAATATTTTGCAAAAGCCACATCAGCTAATAGTTGAACTAATGAAAAAGCTTAATGCAATTTTTCTCTCTTATTTCTCTCTTAAGGATTAAAAACTAACTGCCACTACTGAATGCGCTGCAAGTGGCAGAAGAAATAATCACCTTAAAATTCTTATTCAGTTGTGAAGTCTCCATCAGCTATTGTTGTTCAGGCCGTAAACTTTTTATTCATATCAGTGTAATAAGAGGCAGACAAAAGAAATAGGACAATGCCTTTCAGCATAGTCAACACATGACCTGTTTCGAGTGGCATGTTTCTCCTCTCATTCTCAGCTAAGCACTGCCTCCCTTCTCAGTGTGTATATATACACAGACGCATTCACAACTTTGCCTGTCTGGTCCCAGGAAAAAAGAAACACAGCATCAAATCCAAAAATTAGAGGGACAAACCGCAGCCAATTTCCTGTGAAGAATTGCTGTTGCTTGGGTTTTCGAGGGCTCCCGTGCCCCAGATTTAATCATGTGAGCGCCACAGTACTGGTGTCATGCCAACCTGTTTTTGTGAGTTTGCTGTGTATGCGAGGGAGACAGAATATCATGAATAACCTGATAACCATAAATTAATACCATTTAAATAATATTTTTTAGATAAAAGACCAGATTTCCAGACTAGTTCGTTATGAATTCTTCTCATATCAGTCGTTTGTTCGTTCTCTTTCTACAACAAGCACAAGGGAAATACAGTTCATTTTAATATTTCAACATCAGAGCAACAAAGTCTTCAAGAGTACAAAAGTCAAGGCTTCAAATGCCTTTTCAAGTCAACTCAGAGTTATTTAAGTGACTCCTTCCATGACTGAGTCCAAGTCCAGTTTAACCCTACTTTATGAGCAATGCTTATGTGGGATGCACCAACAATAAGAACCAAGAATTTTGAAGAGTCTATGTTGAACTATAGAGGCTATGACTTATTAGCTAGTTCAATCCTGTTAAAGCTAATTTCTCTTTCCCCTTTTTTTAGAAAAGCAGACAGCACCATTGAAATTTTTTCATTGTTCATTAGAACTGACATTTCTTCCCATTTTGTCCTCGAGCTCAGATGAATTCAAACTGACAGCGGAGCAGCTTAGAGTACAGAGAAATTGTGTTATTTCTACTCTTCAATTTACTGTCAAACTTTTGATCTGTTGAAACACATTGCCAATTCATATTTGTAAGGCCTTTTCCCAATTATTTTCCAGTTGCTTACTGATGCCAGATGCTTCGACCTAGAGGAAAATAAAACTTTGACTGATAATCTTCAGTAGTTTTGGAGTTGTGCGTGCACTTTTTTTCATGGAGAATTGGCTACAAGGCACGTAGCATCTAAAAAACTGAACAACAAAAGTGGAAAAAAGAATGTTCACAGTGTGAGAAAAACATAACTGGTCGCTGCAGGAGCCGGTGTGAGCCATTCAAGGGGAAGACAATGATGTTGTGACACACACTGACCTATAATTGCCAACAGCAGAGGGCTGAGGGGCAGTGATTGGCTGGCTTTTAGGGCCCTGTGGCCTCAGATGATGAGAGCCATCATGCAATTGCGCAGGATCAGCAAATCACTGTCAGATGCCCGGTGGCTAGACCACTCTAAACCGAACCAATTTCTCCTTCAGACGGTTTGCAGAGAACAATAAAAGCAAGATGGTTACCATAAAAAAAGAAAGAAAAGTACTCGATATTTAAAGACTGTTTCAACACAAAGGAGTTGAAGTTCAAAAAGAAAAGAGAGCTAAAACTTGAGAAGTAATGTGGCTAAAGGAATGTTGGCGTGGGATTGGAAATGTAGTTATTAAGAAAAAGGCTGTTTGTTCATGTCTAATAAATGCATTAATATGGGGACAGGGACATCAGTTAGCTAAGAAGCATGTTTGGGAGATGTCCAAGCATTTCAAATCTGCCAGCTCAGATTAGGTGAAGTCTATTTAAACCGTAATAGCACATTTCCTTAAATCACTGCCAAAACTCCATGCTTTAACAAGCTTTGAAGATGCTCTTGAAAAACCGTTCCCATTAGCCCGTCAGGCAGTTTCTGATGTCTTAATGCAGGTCAACTCTCAGACTTGCAGCTGCACGGGGAAAGACAGACGGGCAGAAGGGGGTGAGTGTAAAATAAACCCAGAATCAGCAGCTCTGGCTCGGCCTCTTTGCTTATCTACTCACACAGCCAGTTGAGAGGCAGGCAGACACAGCCAAGCCTTGCTGGCACGTCTCCCCCACTAAGGAGAGATGAGTTTGTCCTCCCATCTACACCTCTGTGTGAAGCCCAAAACACATCAAGCAGCCGCAGCAGCCACAACGAGCCAATTTAATTGGCCATCTGTCTTAGTGGTCAGAGCTACAAAAGACTTAAGAAAAGGCAAATACCAGTTTTTCAACTGCATCATCAAGTCACATAGGAACACATTTTACATGTAGGTAAGAGTGCAAACATAAGTCATATGTAAATAGCAGAGTATTGTCCTTGCCCCTATATTCCCACTGGACTAAATCTGCATTTCCCCATTTCTCCTTCAGGATGTTAATTGATTAAAAATTCAACATATGGTAATACAAACAGTGTGATGTGGATTGGCTTACAGGGAATAGATGCAGTTGAGTCTCCACACAGAAGAGGAAGGCGATCGTTATCAGCTAATTATCTCTGCTGATTTCTTTATTAAAGCAAAATCCTGGAGACTCTTTTTTTTCTCCTTTGGCTGCTGCACTTGGTAGGTGACATCTCTGGGTAACATCGCGTGTAAGACAAGTAAACACAGGCATCAGCAGATTTAAATGAACACAGATGAGTCAGGATGGATAGAGGGTAAAGAAAATAATGAAGGGCTGTAGCAGCTTCATGCATGAATAAGTTCCCTTTGCTTTCAAACAGATAGATTAAGAGTAAAAGTTAATGTTAGACTTATTGGAAGGAGCTACTCCTATATTATTCCCCCTGAGGTTGAATAAAGTATTGATTTGTCATGCAGTGTTTAAAGGCAGCAAAAAGGGGAAACATTTCCTAAATTCTAAGCAATATTATTTGAGCCATTTTGTCTGGGCATCTGAAGTCATTCGTCATGATTGTTTCAACAGATCTCACCTGTTCAGAGGTGACCGTTGGGTACTTGAAGTCCACCAGCAAAGGAGGGTAATGAGCAAGGCCGTATCACACGTGGATCCTTCCACATGCTCATCTGAATGGAATGCTAACATTTTTACGGTCTGAATTACACCTGCACTTTTTCTGCTATAACAAGTTCCTGCTTGAAAAAAGACCAACTTTTTTGGGATTATTATGACATGTGTCTGTCCTCCCTCACAGGAAGAGTAACTTGCACTGTGGTATAAATTCTGCAGATCATGCAGGATCCATCTTGGGGAAAGAAAATATATTTTTGAAAGATAAAGTCCAGCAAAAATTATTGCAAAGCAAACCATTTCACAACATTACCTCTGAAAACAAGACTCAAACTGTGAAAGAGAAACTTTAATATAGAAAGTAAATTGTAGTATTTTTGGACCCATTTGCCTTTGTAAAGTACAGCTATGTAATTCTATTTAAAAAAACAGGCCTTTATATTCCTTTTGGTACACATTTACATCTGGTATTCTGGTTTACAGTATAAACAGAAAACTTTTCTTTTATTGTTGTTCTGTGAAAACTTTACATTTTCATTGCAGAAAATGCAATGCAAATTTTTAAGCCAAAAATAGAACATAAATAATGCTCTCAGTATCATAATTTTCAGTTAATCAAATCTGAGTAAAAGCAAAAAAACAGATTGATAATAATTGACATAAGAATCAAGATGGAGCTTTTTGTCGACTCTTTTCAACGTTATAAGAATGAAAGAACTTATACAAAAAGCTAGAAAGGAATATTGGAGCCACGATAAGTTAAAGCAAAAAAAAGAAGCAGCAAATAATAGAATAGAATTAAGTACCAACACCAAAAAAAGATAATAATGACTGTCCTACAAAGCAGCTAATGTACCATGGTGTGGTAATACGTTGTATTCTTTGACATTGTTTTATCAATAATTTCAATAATCATCTGCGTCTGCCATGGTAAACACAGAACAAATTAATCCACTTCAGAAGCGAACGCCTCAAACAAGCACAATGCTAACCCTGGAGTCTAATTGGTTGTGAGGGTTTACTGAGGTTAACTCTCAACCCCTTCTGTGGTCACGGTCTCTTGGTACTTTGAGCTGCAGAGCATCTGCATTCAGCGGGTAAACAAGAGAGGCAGAGCACATGGATCAGTCCAAAGCCAGCCAATCACGAGTCAGAAAAACAAAGGCAGGGAAGCCCCTTTGGTGTCCAATGTACACACTGACGGATAAGGCTGCCTCTGGATTAGGAGTTATTTGAAATCATTCAGATCTCCAAAGTCCAGATTTGTGGGTACCACAAACTTTTGTGCACACCACAAACAGCTATATCCAAATATTAATAGATTATGACCCTATGTGTATTGGTGTGTTATGTTCATATGTAAAATATAAACAAATTATATTTCAATATTAAAGTAATTTTCAGTCATGCTATGTGAATCTTTAAGTACAGAATTAGTTATTGGAGTCCCAGACGTGGCTTGTGGCTTTGTAAAGTTGGCTTACGTGTGGCCGTCACGTCAACAGCTCCTCCACTTATGTAAACATGACCTCTGTTAGACTAACAACTGCCTGAAAAATTTCAAAAGTGATCTCATTCCAGGGGGAGTCGCCATAAAGACAGACCGAGCTTTAAGTATGCCTGTGCCAAACACACGGCTTAGCGGAGATGGGGAGCCACATTCAGTGACACGTTCTCAACTCTGGTTTGAAGATAAATCATGAGTCTGTGCAGCCCGGTGGACTGGAGGTGAACGCCATGTGTTCCCGTCATCACAGGGTCAAAACCAGCGCATGACCTCTGCGAGACATCATCTGTTTCCGTCCCAAATTTCCTGTCACGTTCCGCTGTGGACAATCTAGAGAGGCAGAGGTTTCCTAAACGGATAATGCTCATGTCTGGGCACTGCTCACACTATCCCCGCTGATGTTGGCATTCCTGGAAAAAAAAGAAGACATCTGCTATTACTCATTCCTGCACAGCATGACAAACCACCATGACATGCCACCGACAAAATATCTCAAACACTGTAATCCATCAGAGAAAAGCTCATTTTTTAAGCCTCAGCTGACTGTTTCTACACCATCCTTTGCATTGTTATCCTCCTCTCTTACTGTGTCCTGACAGAAAGAAATGGAAGTGATCTCAAAGAAATTATCTTTCAAAAACATGTCAGTGCACAATGTTTACGCCACATTAATGTCTGCTTCCTCAGGAAATTACTGCTCTGTGATAAAACAGTTAATTTCAAGCAAGGCTACCACAGCGTAGTTATCATCCATCAAAACAAATAAGAACGAGTTGAGGATGTTTTAAGTCTGCTGCCTTAAACTTTTCCCTATTCTCAAGCATTACAGTTTGGAGTTATGGTCTTCTTTGACAAATAGTCATACAAAGATAGGCAAACAATGTGCTGATGTTCATTTAAAAAAATAAAACAAATAACCTTAAATGCTTCTTATTTTGTTCATTTAGAGTTCAATAACCCCTATACAGTTCTATCTGTTGGTACAAAAGAGGTTTGTCCATATTCAATCACATATTCAGTTTATGATTCATTTGCAAAGAAAAGGAACCACTGAGCAGCACATGCGTATGGATGAACTCTTTGGCACATTGTCAACAGTCAGGTTTAAAAGAATCAAAAAATTTTAGAGCAATCCTGATTGAAAAGCTTTTCCAATGACCCCTGAATCTGAAGCTGGGGAGAAGGGTTACAGCCTGGGAACCAGATGAATCTAAGAGCTCATGTTTCATTTGCTCTGGCAGAATACATTTACCCCCCTCCCTCCTGTTAAAACAGATTTCCAAAACAGAAATGCCCGGGCCATGCCAGTCAAAGTAATTTATCTAATACGGGGTGGTTTTTGTATAAAAGGCACAAAGGAGCGCCATGGAGGCACACTGTTCGGTTTTTGCCTGGTGATGTCGGGGTAAAAGGTTTGGTCTCACAATGGACTTCCCCGCATCAACAAGAAAATTGGAGAAACTGCCGGAAAACCTGCCAAGGTCTGCACCTGAACCAGTCCACATTCTCAGTAGGGAATGGAAAATGCTCAGCCTCACTTCCCATACATAGAGGCCGAACATTTTTACTGCGAAAAATGGAATGACGTTCCAAAGCTACAAAGCATGAAGCTCTTTGTGAATGCTCCATGTAAATATGTGCTTGAAAATGTGATATTTAAACCCCGGAAGATTATGCATTTGACTTGGCCTGATGGAGTAACTGCTGACGTTTTAAGATGAGTCTAAAATATGACAAATTATGAGAAATGAGCCGAAAAACCCAACATATGCATGTATACACACTTCAAACGTACAGCAGAACCCCGAGCTCTCTGTTTGTCTGCTCTGTCTGATTCAAAGGAAAGAGCTTGTGCAACTCCGGTCACAATTTACAAGAAACTCACTGGCAGCTCTCCACAGACCTTTTACCTTGTGCCAACAACACAACTCCAAAGGCAACAAAAGGGACTTCTTGACAAACCTTTGGCTCTTTGACAGACCCAAGTTTTACATAAAAACAGGGAAAGTCTGTGCCCGACCTGGCAATCGGACACATTACTGTCCTTTTAAATGTACTTCACTAAGAGTATGGATAGTATGGAAAAGCCTGAGGTTTGGAGAAACAGATCAGCCGGTACTGGCTGTAGATTTAACCACCCGGTGTTTTCTTTGCAGGAGAGGGTCACGTAGTACTCCTCTGAATGAAAATACTTTTAGTTTGAAAATCGTGTACATTTCAAAAATTTTGTTTTTATCATTCGCGTAAAAAGATCCAAAATGACTGTTCGGTAAAATAAACAGGGGTATACACATTTCTAAAACATATCATTTAAGTGAGTGATGCTCTAAATCCCACTGTCTACACATCAGATAGCGCTGGAATCTTTGGACGTCATTCAAATTGGTCTAAAATATGTTTGAACCATCTAAACATGAGGCCACTACAGGCTTTTCATGCTTTACATTGAGGGTTTAGGCACTCTGCTAGTGCAACAGGGTAATTGCTCCACAGTGTAAAATGCATGTGAGGCATAAGGCGGGAATGTGAAACACGCTAAAGAGCGAGGACGACTCTTGGATGCCATGTATCAACAGATCGTTGAGATGTGTTTTGACACGGCTACAAGATGGGGGAAAGACACAATCCTGAAAGTTGCATGAGGGTCTAAATGAGAAATGTCTGCTGGGCCCTAATGCCAGGTCAGTGAGCTGAAACGTGTCAACATATAGACGTTGAAAGTGATGTGAGCAACACACATCCATCTGCCCCACTTTTATGCACCAGTTTCTCCTAAGTCATTTTTTATGGAGAGATGAGGAGATGTAAGTAATAATTTTATTAGCCAATGAGTTACTTTACGGAGGAGTTGTGAGCTGCTATAAACTGTTAATAAGTAACATCGTGTTCACATGGCTATTGTTTTAAAGGTGTGAAGAGAAAAAGTTTCCAAGACATGGATGACTTAAAGCTGAATTTACTAATATTAAGTCAATTGGTTTAAAAAGAAATTATGTGGACGTCCAGGAATGCAATAAAACAAAACAATATTTATTCTTCAATATTTTTTTCCTTCAATTCATGTATTTGTATTTGGAACATTTATGTTTATGTGTGGAGTTTAAAAACATTAAATACCCCCCAAAAAATGTTAATGTTAATTTATAATGTTTAGGTTGTGACTAAACATTATAAATTTAGGTAGAAGGCTTTAAGAGAAGGCTTTGAGTAGGGTAATTCTGGGACATTTCCTTTTATATAACTATATGATTGTAGATGGATGATTGACACATCCAATATTTAAATAAGAATCTTTTCTGGAAAATTTAAAGACACATTATGCAGCATCTCAGATTTAATGAGGTGAATTTGTAAATGCTCAGTTATGTGACCGACTATAAACAGAGTATTCCACAGAGACTGAGCCCAAAAGAATGTGTGGGCCACAAGTTAAGATCTGTCAGTGTAACTAATCATTTAATCAATCAGTCTGTGTTCCTCTGGCCCTCAGGTGACGCCGAATTAAAAATGGTGTTTTTCTCTAAACTGGTTCATATTATTTTTTTGACCGCGGTCAAAAACGTGGAACTCTTTTTGGAAATTATAGACGACATGTACTTAAAAGAAAAGAACACACAGGGTGTGGGCAACCGGTGAGTGGAACACAGTTTATTTAGTAGTTTCACATGTAGAACTGAAGTAATCTGGTCTGCCTGCAGACCAGACCAGTGGCACGCTGAAAAGAAGCTGCTACATTGTGAGCCTAAAAATGCAACCCCGTATCTCCAGGCTTGAAACTGTTCAGCAGCAGGAATCCACAGCTCAGCAAAAAATGGGAAAATTGGGTTTGAGAGAAGTCGGGTTTCAGCAAACTATTTTCTTCCGCAGCACACTGGGTGCAGCTCCTGGCTGGTGCCATCAGATTTCACATGTCTGCATCACACAAGGAGGAATGACGAGGCTCTCTCAGCCCGTCAGCGGAGTCTCTCATGTACTGTACACAACAGATAGTAGCTTTCTCTGATCCCTCAAGGTTTTTCTCTTTAATGAGGAAATAGATGTTTATGCAGTTGCCATGGCGAGGGGTGCCAAAAAAGGGGTGCTGCAGAGATGCTGCACCATCCTGCTCACCCTCTCAGAGCGTTCGTCTGCCCTCTTTCTGTGTCAGCAGCTGAAATCCCATCGCCTCACCAGGGTGGCATTTCATGGAAATGCCATTTCACCTTAAAACAACCAGGGAGTTTTTGTTATTTTATTCACATGATGGAAAAATAAATATTCTCACAAATGAGTAACCCCCCTGCCCCTGAAAAACTCCAGCAGAGCTTCAGTTTTTCAGACTCAAACTGTTTCCTTCCAAGCAGGATATCATATTTCCTGGTGCATAAATATATTTTCTCACAGACAAAAGCATAAATAGATAAACTTGGGCAAGAAGGAGGAAACTCATTTCAGTTTCCTCTGACTCTAAAGTTAGCAATGCCTGGGATACATCCATAAAAAATTACAAGGGCATTGTGTGGCCATATTTAAGGAGGCCATGGCTCTAATTATCAATTAACTGGGTTATTACTCTCTCTCAACTCAGCCAGGCGGCACATATGTGCTGTTATGTGTGCACTATGCATTGATTAAAGCTAATAAAATACTTTAGCTCTACCATTCACAAGCAATTTCCTGTAAATGTTGCAATGCATCCTGGTTTATTGTTCATTTCACGTTACAGCATCATATTTTAAGACATACACATGAGAATAATTAGAAACATACATAATGCACTATACAGTTAATTATTTTCTTTGTTCAGTGTAAAAGCATGCTCAAGACTTCTGGCAACAGTAGAAGAAAGTACGGACCTTTGACACCTTGTGAGCCGAGCTGGCCAATAAAATGAGTGCTTTCAGCACTCTAAAATCTTTAAGGTGCAGCTACATCGCTCTGTCTGGCAACTCTCTAAACATTCATCTTCATCTTCAGAATGACTGCTGGTTCTGGCCTTTCCGCCAGCTCCTTATTGCCTGTTTGATGATTAAATACATTTTGATTTGCCAGGCCATGTTGTAAACTTCCTGTGTGGTTGCACCGTCAAGTTCCACATCAGTGCTCCCCAATGGATGTGCATGAACACCATTATTATCCCTGCAAATTAGCCCAGTTAACCTGCCTCTGCTCTGGCTCACTCTTTGTTAACCCCTCATTTTTCACCGTGTCTGGACCCTGCACCAAAGGACTGCTCTCCCCCCCCCTCACCACAGTCCCCGCGCACCTCCGTCTCTAGGCGGATCCTAACCCCTGTGAATATTAAACAGCCCAGGCTGCAGGAATGCCTCGGCTAAATGAGCAGCAGATGTTGTAGGGGGGGGATTCGGTAGAGAGGTGTTTTGTCTGCAAACTGAGCTGTAAAACATTGCGGGCCTGACAGGTCCTCTGGTGAGCCTCGGAGGTGAAATGGCACAAAGGAATACAGACCTTTACAGACCAATACAGACACACTGGGAGCTCCACTCTATGATTCATCGGATGGTCACTTTTGAGGAGAGTTTACAGCTACCAAATGAATAAAGCTGCCCCTTCATTTTCTATGCCATGTGGCCGACAAATTAAAGATTCGTTTGATCAAAACCCAGTCAACCGCCTAACATCGAGTCCACTTTGTTGCCCTTTATGTGACTTCATGAGGGTTTTGTCAGGAAAGGAACTGACTTCAGTTGACGGTGGGGAAATAATGTTAACTTACAATCAAATTGCATTTGAATGGGTATCAAAATATACTTGAGAAACCTAAATGAGGCGCAGGAGTGGAAAATGTGGCTTACCTGCAAGTCACGTCAGTTTGAAGTGAAGCAGGCCTGAGATGCCTCGGTGTCTGGGAAAAAGACGAATGACTGGTGGAGGTAGAAAATGATTTCGTAGTTCGCTCCAGCTTCTAAACCAGCCGTTGCTCCAGGCCAAGACTGCTGACATAAACTGTGGCACATGTGATTTCTTACCCCCAGCCCAAATTATGATAGCTTGGACTACTGGTATTCTGGCTTCAGCTACTCAGAGGAAAAGCAACAGGAACTGGTTGTGGGCCAAAACGAATCAATAGATTGTTTCAGGAAGGAATGTTTTGATTAGCCTTGTCTCCACATAATGAGAGAATTTGAAGGAAACTTTCTAAAGTTTTGCAACAAGAAAAATGTCAATTAAGCACGTTTCATTGTAGAGCAAAGAAATTGTGGTGTGTATAATGGCAGCAAAGCTATTTTTACGAGGCTGTTTTAAACTATCTAGAACATTTATGAAAACACAACTGTAAAGTTAACATTTACCTCATACCTTCCAAAAAAACTAAGCCTGCAAAGAAATGATTTAGCTGCACTATCGAGGAGAGTGACTTTTTGTTATCAGTGGAGGAAAAGTCATAGATAAAAAGCGCTCTCACATTGAACTTGAACCAAATTGCTACTTAGCAACAAACAAAGCAACAACAGACGAGCGCACGTTTACTGGCACAGCAAAAAATGTTTTAAAGATGTAAACATGTTGGTGGTCATTTTAACGTTCTGCATCGGATCTTTTAAACACAAGTCTCACTTTGCCAACATCCGTGGGTCTCGTTTGACCCCTGACCAGTCAAGCACTCTATCAAAGCTGACATCTGTGACGTTTGGGGCTTTGGCGGAACCATAATCAGAACCATATTTTCAGTTCTTTTGAATCATATGATAACAATCCCATAACATGATTCAATTCCTAGATAATGACTTATTCATTTCCACAAAACAAGAATCATAGTTGCATGTTTCCATGCCAACCCAGAGCGGGTCGAGAAAAACCATGGTTCTGTAGTTTGCTTTGTTTGTATTTTATGGGACAAATAAGGTTTTTGTTACCAACTTGGAAGAGCGTAAATGAATTGGAAATGTACAATTACATTTTAATATAACACAGTGCTCCACACATAATTGTTAATTGTAGATTATTGTAGATTAATAATTTATTTGAGGCTTCTGCTGATGGTCTATAAATATTCCCATGAACTTCATCTTTCCCTCTTTGGTTAATATCACTGTATACATTACAACTTTCTACAGTTTATTTTATACAGCACTCACTGAGGAATAATCTGTTTGAGTGTAGTGGAAAGGAGGCTCTGTTGCAACAACTATGTGATAGATTTTCTTTAAGTGATAAGGGACCAGTACATATGTTTCTATATATAGGGCAAATGGAGTGAGCAGTCCATTTACTGACAAGGTGAAGCTTAACATGAGCATTAAAGTCAAGGGTGGCCGAGATCCATGCCGGCCATCTGCCAGGAATCCAATTCAGCAAATGGTCGGATCCCGGTAAGCCCTAAGCTGAAAATAAAGTCACTATGCTTAAAAAGATGCAAACGTCCTTTAATTGGTATGAGAGCCGCTGCAGGAGAGCACAAATCCGGGCTGTTTCCTCTCATGTTCCCCGTAGCTCAGACTTTTATCCACTTCCACCCAGCATGCCCTGTGAAGTTGATTAATTGAACACTTTGGGACGAAGTGGAAACTTTTATCAACTTTGGCCATGACTAACTCCCTGTGTGAGGAGTTCAGGGGAATAGAGGAAAAATCAGCTTTCCTTTGTATTTCTGATCACAAGAAAAAGCGTTCAAGTGTTTGCCAAGAAATGAAAATATCACAAAGCGACAGAGATGGCGAGGTGTCTGGTGTCGGAGGCGTCTGCCACCTGCTCCGGGACAAAAGTGAGGGGAGCTGGGGGTAAACGTGGGGTCGTGGCTGTCAGCAGTCTCGCAGTTATGAAGGCCAAGAGGGACTTCAGACGTGAGGAGGGCAGAGACTGCAGTGATGACATGACGAGAGACACCAGGGTTACTACCACCACCCTCATTCAACACTATGGGCCTTATAAACTGTGTGTGTGCCTGAGAGCTCCTTTTAAAAGTTTTCTGTCAGGACACTGGCCTCATCTTCTGTGGTTCTCCCACAGAGCAACACAGTCCACGACCCCTATAAAAAGAGAGGGATGCCCACTTCCTTCTGCCCTCAGGCATGCCAGTCTTTCCTCAAGGGAATGGGGCCCCTTAATTTATTATTTGTTCCCCTCTTGTTAAGGAAATACTTTCTCAATAGCTCTTTCTCCTTTGTATATTTTTACTGTTCTTATTTTCTTCCTTGATCCAACCCTGTCCTCTCTTATTTATTTGCTTTCTAAACACCATCTTGGATCACTCCATTCAAGCTGCCAAGAAGAGGCTTAAAAAAATTACTTTTGTCCTCAGTTAGGACAGTGTTTATTTGTCTGAGCGAAACTGAAGGGATACAAGTATTTTGGGGATACCTATGTGGAGGTGACAGCTGAGCTGAGTCATACGAGCTGACCTCGGTTACCATCGCCTTAATCAGATTCCTCTGCGGCGTATTGAAGATTTGTCTGCTGATACAAGGAGCTCAGATGTCATAATTTATCAGCCGGACCCTGCCACTCTTGATGCTAAGCCATTCCTGCGCCATGTGAACTTAATTGGATGTTAGGTAAACACCACATGTTGTGTGAAATGGTTTCTGTCAGTAAAATCCTGCTGACACGTTCAATTTCAACCCACTCCTCATTCCCCTCCAGCGAGAACTTCTACGTTTGTCTGCTTCTCTCAAACATCCCCTGAAAAAGGTCATTAAAGATGCAGAGCCACTGACTGACCACTGAAGGGAAAACAAAATAAAACAAAACAAAATCATTTTTGATATCTTAATTTAGAAAATACCTGGATTTGTATGGCATCTACTGACAGCCGGTTTATTGGTATTCACCTATTTCATACAGATTTGATTGATTTAGTCATTTGATGCAGACAGAATTTCAATTTTTTTTTTTCTGGCTTAACTCGCACATTGTCTGTTGTTGAGCTGTTGACCAGATGCTAATGTCTCATGTGTTTAGTGGTAATCGCAATATTATTATCATATTGTCATTTACGTACAGTCATCACTAATTAAAGAAAAATCATACTTCAACTGCTCAAAAGAAAATCACCAAAATTCTTGTGTAGGTTTTGTACAAGTTCAGTATGGAAGAGAGAAACCCGTTTCCTGGCATTCGTTGCTCATCACATCCATTCTTATAAACAGCCGATCAGTCTTTGGTGTTCCTCAAGTCTTGCTTCCGGTCTGACACAGTCCTCCTCCTGGTCTATTTCTTCCCATTTCTCTCATGTGGAGCCTCAGTCCGCCCCCATGGAGATCTGCTCCAGCACCTGAACTTATTGAGAGCTCGTATGTCCTTTCTCAATTCAGAATCCAGTCTTGAATCTTCTGTCATCACTCAAACTCTTCTATTGTGAGAGTATTTCTATTTGCAGGGTTGGGAGATGTATTAATTAGAACACAGTTAAAGCAAAGTAATTTGTTCTTAGTAAGATAGTGTTGGGAAAACCATTGATATATTTACTGAACAAAGTTTTTTTGCCTGAGCATTTTGTCGGCTTCCCCATAGCTGAAGGTGGCTCTATGAGTCCAGTCTGCCTGGAAATCATTAGGTTGTTTCTGGTGGGAGTTCAGGGGGAAGGAGGTAATTCCACAGTTGTGTTTTGTGAATGCTTTGTGCTCTTAACCCTCATTAATGTTAACCGCTGGTAAAGCAAATGTACTAAGATGGAAGGATTAATTGCAAAGCCGTTGGTCAAATTTAGATTTTTTTTTTTTTTTTAAAGGGTTGATGTAAATTTTGACTTAGAGTTATGCAATCATTTTTTCAGTCACTTTTTATTTAAAGACGGTAATCTTTCAACTACAAATGGCGGCATCAAAACTTTGTGTTGTGTTCTGTTTCACATCACTGAGCTGAATCTAGCTATACAAACAGATGGAGAACACAAAAACAGGGCTGATTGTTGAATTCTTATTGTTGGTGGCATTTCAGTGTCGGTTTGTTTTTAGTTATCCTCTGGAAAAAACATGCAAAGACCCTTTTGCTGGGTGGAATCACAGTGTGCAGATGCTGGTTGTTCTCAGTCAGACGTCTAAAATAT
Source organism: Menidia beryllina (assembly GCA_013363375.1). Lineage (NCBI taxonomy): Eukaryota > Metazoa > Chordata > Actinopteri > Atheriniformes > Atherinopsidae > Menidia > Menidia beryllina. The sequence continues at coordinate 4,956,479 of JABUIW010000031.1, read as the reverse complement.
AAGCAAACTGGGAATGTTGTACGGAAACGAAGCGTCTCAGGCCAGAAAACAAAATTACCGAATTGACAAATTGCACAGCATAAGAGAATGACTGCAGGTGGACAAAAACAGGAGTCAGTGTGAGTGAAACGTAAGAAAAAATGTGAAGTCAAACCTTCACGGACACTTAAAGAAAAACAAAAATCAGGTTACAGTTGAACTGAAGAGAAACATTCATGAGCAGCGGATGATTGGATGAAGGTGATATTCAGTGATAAATCACCAATTCAAGTTCATTAAAGTATATTTCCATCATAGTTACCAGGGCTTATACACAGGGTGCAGCATTTGGAATAAAAATCCTCTGAATTGTGTAAAACAGAGCAGCTCCTTCCTGATGTTTCATGTCAGAACAATTAAACAAGTCACTCCGGTCGCCGAGCCCCTTCCCAGAGTCTGAGCTCAGGTATTCCAGAGACTCCGTCCTCCTCCTCACGAGTTCACCGGCCGTGGCTAATCTTATCTGATCTGTTATTAGCAGCATTTTTCATCTTCATGGCAGAGTTAACAAGCCTTTGAGTTCCGTAATAGCTGGGAATGTCGAAGTCTGAAGTTAAGCACGGAATTGAATGTAAGTGGGATAAGTGGACATAAATCACAAGTTTTTCCACAACACGGGAAAAGTCTTAAGCCCCAAGATTCATAAGCAGTTCACATGAAATGGAGCTTTTCACAGAATAAAAACCACACTGCATGAGATGAGGTTTTATTTCATTCAAATCAAAGTACAGTTCGCTGCTTTTGCATAGGCAGGAAGCGAAAATTATTCATCTCTGACAGCTTTAATTTTGTATGGAAAATATGGAAAAGATTAGTAAGGAATGTATTACTAAAAGCTCATTTCTGACAGCAAATTGGGACAGTGTTTTTCGAGAAGGAAACAATGAATCACTCCGCCTTTCATGAGGAAAGATGCAGGTGCTGGTTTCCAAAGAGCTGCAGAAAAACCACTTCATGAATCATTTGAAAAGCAAACACAGTGCACTGCACACTCGACTGTCAAAAGCAACATGAACACATGACTGTAAAAACAAGGAGAAGGTGAGATGCTTTCAGTTAGCGGGGGGCGGGCCTGTCAGTAGGTTTGATAATAGTAAAGGGGTCACGGGTTAAGAGCCGATAATCAGACAAAGGTAGAGTGACGGACGAGGTGGCATCGGAGTGAGAGGACGCCCCGCAGACGCACACTTCAGCTGGTGTGCGTTTGTGTGTTGGCCTCGATCGGCAAAGCGAGGACATAACATTGATGAGACGGCGGCCCGGCGGAGATAAAAACCCACTTAAGGAAATATTCCTCTCAGAGACTGAATGAATACAAACACGGCACAACCCCCATTTTCCCACCAGCTTCAGACAGCTCCGTCTTTTTGAAGTCTCCAGGTCATCTACCAGCGACCTGTTATCAATGGCCCAGCTAAAGCCCCCAGACGGCATTAATCCGTCATGATAAGTTTACATCTGCTCAAATGGCTGCATTGGTAACTTTAAGCTTCACCCGAGTGCTGATTTGGAGTTTGGTTTTCACTTTTTTTTGCTTTCTAATCCGAGTGTTAGGAAGCATCTATCCATCCATTGAATCTTCAGGCTCAACTTACAGGCTGCACAGCCTCTCATCCTCTTCTTCCACCAGACTCCTGAACCGGAGAAAGACAAAAACACAACATGCATGTAATAACCCACAAAAAGTTGGGACAAAAAGCATATTTACAGGTGACCAGAAGCCAGATTTAGACTTTTTGATTTTCATTTTTAATTACCGACTAATCCATTGATTAGAAAAACCTAACATGACAAGTTTGGAATTAAAAATGTAAAAATGCTTGTTGGTTCTTTCCTGTTGACTTAGCTGATGCTCTTATGATTTTGTGAAGACAAGAAATTGTGAAAAATTAACAAAAAAGGAGAATAGTCCCCCATGAAACAATACAATGAAGCTCAGAGGAACTGATAGGGATTTTTTTTTTTAAATTATTGGTATAAAAATCTATTTTATCAGCCATTATACACAGCGCAGTATGAGCAGGAGAGGAACCATGTCTGGGCTACTTGTTGCTCCGTCAGCCAGCAACAGCAGAATGAGTTACAGAGCAATATGGTTCACATTAGCAGTGAACTATAAAACCAAGCATCTGCACAAAATGCTCAGAGATGCTTTAACAGGCGATAAGATACCCATTAATGGGAGCATTAAGGTCTGTTGTGCAGGCAATTTGCTTCTCCATGCGGAGAATAAACAACGATCATTTCCATTTCTTATTCACGGCCTTAATCACGGATGACAAATATCCAGGAAAGAAGGAAAAAGAGTAGGAAAAGTTTGCACCCCTGAGTGTCTTTACGGTTCTGAAATGTCTTTGGGACATTCTGCCGGGTAATGAGAGGGAACTGAAACTGTGGCGAATTAGTAAATGTGTTGAAGAGGGAGTGAGGAGGGCGAGCTGACATTAACAGGCTGGCAACGGCTCACCTCGCAGCACTGACAGTGAGGGTCCTCTCTGCCCATTCTAATGAGGTATTTTGAGGATCTGAGCTCAGGCCTCCAGAGGGGCCCCCCCTGGGAGTCAGACGAATCGTCGTGGGCAACGGAGGGGCCGAGAGGAAGTCTGCGGCAGCGGGACGGGGCGGCTGAAGTGCGTCACGCCGCATACCAGGATGGCAGATCCTGGCATGTGAACGCTGGGGCAATCACTTGAAACTCCTTCAAGGCCACATAGAGGAAACTGCATCACATCCAGGAACTGTTTCCTGTGACCCCATGATGTCAGGTCTTTGTTTGCAGGAACGTTTTAGAACTCGCACTCCGGACTTCCAGGTGTCCGATATAATGGACTGGAAATAATCCCTGCACCACTCACTGTTTTTTTTTCCTTTTCCTTTTTTATGAGAATTGTCGTATCCGCATGTGTATTACGGTTGATTTGTTCATGTGTAAAGAATGTTAAAAAAATAAACAGAAGTCCAACTTAATTCAGATATAATGAAATCAATCCATTCCTCTTGACAAATTTAAACAACAGCTGGTACATTGCTGAGCACCATGGGGGACCTCGTTTTCTGCTGACCCTCCAGCACAGAGAAGAAAACTCACTAAAGATGTCAGAGAGGGCTGAGAGTTTGTGGATTTTAATGCTATTGGAGGAGGACAGACTCCTCAGTGGAATCACTGTGTGCAGTGTTTTTGCTCAAGTGAAAATCTCCTTTCAACTGACAATCTCATGAATAATTACACAGCACTATCCCAAAATCTTCTCAAGCCGTTGCTGTAAACCTTGTTGGCCTTGTCACAGACTGTGTGAGAGCGAGTGTGCATGTGCTCTAAAATGTATTGGTCTCACTTCAGAATAATTCCTTGCAGCAATTTTAAGAGGGTAATGAAGAGGATTGCAGTCAGTTTTATATTCGTGGCAGCTCTTGGTTTAAAACTGAGCAAAAAGTGGCGTGAATTAGCACAAATGTGTTTCGGCCCGTTAGCGTGTCAGGTCACCGGGTTAATCAGGAACCCGACCCGTTTGGTCCATGTGAGGAATCAAAGGTTGGTCCCAAAATGAATATCTGATAGATGCCGTTGAATGCAGAACTTCTTACCTTTACATTAAACAAAACAAGAATGGGAACTACGACTCAGGGTAATAATTACAATGTTCAGACTCTGTAATTGACCTAATTGTCAGAATGTGACTTTGTCTGTGATTTATTATCAAAACTGATAAATCATCCTTTAGAACTTTATATATTTGCGATAAGCCATTTCATCAGTTTTTAAATCCACTCAGAAGTCATGTAGCTGAATCAGCATTTTCACTGTTCTCTATGAAGATTTCGGTGGTTTGTAGTTGAAAAGTATAGTTTTAAAATCAATAGTGCCTTTTCAGATGTTTGTTTTTACAGAAATAAGACTTTTTAGAGTATCAGCCAAATGTATCAAACAGATTCAATATAGCTTTGCCTGTATTTTAGGTGAGGAAAGTAAAAGTTTTTTCATTTTCCTCTACAAGCCTAATGACTGTTTATGAATTTCAAGGATATCTCTGTGTCTGAAGTTTTATGCAGATCTTTTTAAAAAAGGATCATTTTTGTAAAGTTCTGTAGAAGTTTCAGAGCAGAGAAATGTGTGTTCATTTCCACAGTCGCAATATTACAAAGGGGAAGTGTGAGTAGATCTGCGTTTAAGCAGGGGATAAACTCTGATATCCAAAGTTGGTTTTAGATGAATGAACAGATTATGCTTCAGTATCCCATCGCTTGCACACCACAGTTCGAGTTAACATCCATGCCAAATCGTTTTTGCAAGGCCTTCAAGAGACATTGTGTTCATGAGACCGGGATGGACATATGCTGGGGCGAACAAAAGAAAACCCAAAAAAAAAAATGCCTTCAGTCGTGGCTGTTGCAGGAGGAAAGGAACATAAAGCAGATTTATTGCATCAGACTGTCTGACCTGTAGGCAGCAATCTCTATGTCTCTGGCCATCTTCTCACTGAGCAGCTCCTTGTTATCTTCACACTGCTCCTTCATTTGTGCTTTGAGGTCATCCTCCTGCTGCTTCATTTCATCTATAGTATACTAAATCACACACATACACACACACACAGACAGACAAAAAGGTGGGGTGTACAGAGGAGGATGAGATTAAATGACAAAATTAGCCCAAACCACTGGTCCGTTACAGGTTGTGATTACATTAATCACTCCTCTCCTGTACCTCCAAGTCAGCAACTTCCTCCGTGTATGCAGCATTCTTCATCTCAATCTCATCCTCCAGCTCCTCGTTACGCTTCCCGAGCTCAGCGAGTTCTCTTTCTAACTCTGAAATCTGCAGAGAGACACTCAAAGACATTCAGCAGCAGCCACTCATTCCAAATATATACCCGCTTCAAAACAGCGTTCTTTCCATGGACATTTTTCCCTTCAAGAACAATAACAGAGACCAAGCCTGTGGAGTAGAATATTAAAAGGAGAGATTTTGGTCTTGAATCATCAATTGTAAGAAAACAAACTGAAAAAAGTGTGGAAATACAGAACAGGCCACAATGACCATGATAAGATTTATAAATGTGTGTTTATATCTTGCTTTTGCCACCAGTTCAAGCATGAAAATGACCAGGATCTACCCATTTCAGACATGGGGAGCATTTTGATCTGTTACTGACCAGCTGACAACAACAAATAATGATATATCATCTTTGAGTTTTGTCTGATTTGTCCCTTCTTTTTTCAATAATACTGACAGCCACTTCAGACAGATACTCAAACAATTTCAGCAAGAACTAATTATTTCAGTGCATACTATACGGACCAGGAAAACCTCTACAGGTCTTCACTGTTTCCAGACGATGACTCCCTATGACTCCACTCTCTGACATCTCATCCAGTGTTACCACATGGTTCACGTTTTTGGTTTCAGAGCAAAGAATTCCAGCAGTGGTTGGACGGACTCAGCTTCTGATCGAGATCAGCAGGGCTGTGTACATTTGTTTGCACACTTGTTTTGGTCTTCATAACTGGTCGAAATTGAGCTCCAGGATAACCACAGACTAACTGAGGAGCATCACTCCTCACAGTGGAGGGCGTCAGTGACACCAATCACAGAAGTTCCACAATTAGCTGTAACAGCCAGGTGGGGATCCAGACAGTGGTGCTTGTCTTTCAGTGAGATCATGGAGGCAAAAGAGGTCCAGGTTACTACTCACAGGCACCATCAACTGGCTTCATCAACTGGTCCAGCCGAAAGCCCGCGCCCTCTTCCCTTCTCCCCGGGGTAATAAGTTGAGTCTGGCCACGTATGTATATATGCGAGAAGTGGCTTATAACCTCATCACTGCCCGTCCTACTATATACATTTGTGAGTTAGGGCTGATTTCACTGCAATCTGTTTGTTTGGCCATGTTGTGTCTCAGTGAGAAACCAGACCCGAGGCATCCATCACAGCCACAAGAGGAAACAGAGCAGATCAAGCCGAGCTGCCCATCCGTCAGGCTGGAGTGACCTGAGCAGGGCTTGTGTGCCTGGTGTTATAGAAAAGTAGATGACGCGGGAAGAGCTCTGCTGTGGTTACAGAGGCTTGCTGTTTATTTAAAGAGCTGGAAGTAGAGCTACAGCCACAGTAATGAGAACCAAACCACCATGTTTGTTACAGATGTGGTCAGGTGCCAGCTGTGGTGAGACCGCTGATGGATGTTAAAGAGAGCAAGGCGGTGGAAGAGGGGGGAGTTTCTGTTTCCATCTGGTGATTGTACCCGAGTCTAATTATCTTTTATTAACGCCAAACCTGGCTGTCTCTTTCATTCAAAGCCTCCCCACCTTCCTGGTGTTTTTTTGCTAGCAGGATGAAAACTATTTGATGAAGTTTTATTTCCTCATTTTTATTTGCAGAAGAGGTCTCCGGGCTGTGCGAAGTTTTGAGCCGTTTATGACTCCGCAGGCCCTCTGAAAGACTGTACTTAATAACTGAGGACGCAGAGGGCCATAAATCCTGTCTGAGCTGCAGCCGCGGCCTTCACATCTCCGGCTGAAAGTGTCCACAGAGTAAACACGCCGGCCAGCAGGATCCCCCACACTGTTGCTCTGCTGTCACTCAGCCGCTTTCCACTCCCTTTGCCTGCTGTGGGAAACTATTCATTTTCAGCTCTACATCTGATTTAAGGTCTGACTGTCAATGCACAGAAAGTTGTAGATTTTAAGTTTTATCTTTTCCTCATCACTAAAGTACTCACTGTGTTATGGGAAGAAAATGTTGGTTCATTTTATGAGAAAATGGTGTCGGTCATAACCCTTAAAGTCATTCTTTATTTTATACTTCAAGTCGCTCTCAAGCAAGAGGACATTAATAATAATTGTAGTTTTCATTGTAGCAACATTTTAAACTAAAATCTTAATGTTTGGGTACCTCAGGCTTTACATTTTTATTTTTGTTTCGAGAGCAGAAAGAAAAATAGGAGGAAAGGTGTTACATTCTAAAACTAGATTCAAACCCCAGTTAGCATTTGTTTTCAGACTTATCTTTGGTTTACTTCTATGACTTAATCAATGTTGACACAGTGGGATAACAACGTTTTCCAAAAAAAACAGTCAACCCACAGCATAGAGCTGCTTGACAGTCAAATAGCAACTCTTTTTTGATTGCAAAGAGACTGAAAAAGATTGAGCAAACTCTGGTGCTCTCATCTCCTTCGTAGCGACACTTGTGCAAATATGACCTTCAAGGAGAAGCTAGAGGAAACACTCTCCTATATATTCTCCACTACATTACAGCTCACAAGTTTGCAAATTAAGATGAAAATAAACCTGATACACTCAATTGTCCTGTGAAATTAAACTTTTATAATTTCCTGTTTCACACAAATCAGGTCATTATCACTTTCTGCCAATAAACTGAAACTACAGACAGAAGTCAGCTATCTTTGAGCTGAATCTGAAAATGGATTGGTGGTGGCTATAACCACACAATAAATATTTATATCATACAAGATATTTATATCTATGTAGGTGTAATAAACATACCAAAACAGAAAAAAAGCATTCTTTTAGACACCGTTTGTCATTTTCAAACTTCTTCTTTTTTGTTTGGGGTTTTTCTTGGCTCAGATATACAGTGTTACTCGATTTCACTCTTTGGGGGCCACTGCCCTGCATATTTGAGATGTTTCCCCTCAAGCTGTTGTAGAATTGAAAGAAAAGCAATTTGAGGATAATCGTACCAGAGTAGAGAAACACTGGTCCAACTTCATACTTAGGAGAAAAAACATCAACTTCCCAATTGGTAGGTGGACACTCTTCCTCCTGACCTACAGCTCATTGGCCAGTCACAGCTGCTAACGCACATAGCTTTAAGGCTGACTAGCAGCCTGGCCATTGTGTGTTGTGCGATTTTGGTTGAGTTACTAAAACGTGCATAAAAGTCTGCTATCATGTACGTTTACAACAACTGCTGTCGATCTCGCCCCCTTTCATAGAGAGCGTTATATTCAGCAGAGCCAGAGTTTCACCAAGTAAAGCTAACAGGCTGCAACTTGCTCGTCACAGAGCAATTATAACAGTGGTATAAATCATTTAGTTTCTGATTCTAAAATGCTCAACTGTGTCTTTAAGGCTGAAACATGACTCATTTCTTCCTCTGCTTTCTCATGGAAGCCTTGAGAGTCAAGTATATACCTCTTGGAAATAAATCTCAGTTATTTCTGTCAAAAAAATGTGTTCCTTAAATGAAGAAGCGATGCTCTGCTTGGATTAGTTAAACAGTTTTGAAATGTGTGTGACCTGACCCTCTTAAGACACACAATAAAAAGATGAAGATTTTTAAAACGGAAGGAAGCACACTCACCCAAGTCTTCATCTCACCCACGTCCTTTATCTCTGGAAGGTCTTTGACTGTTGACCCTGCAGTTCCTCCCACTTCCAGTTTCCTTCCACCATGTCCTTGAACCACAGCAGAGGCAGATGCACCACACTCGAACTGGAGTAACACATGATTAGGAGATGGTGTAGTTGTTGAAATTTGTGTTTATTACAAAAAAGACATGCAAACTTTAATCGTACACAGTGCATGGAGTGCATTTTGACAGGATGTGTGAATAGCCTAAAATTGTGTTACATTGGCAAAACGCTCCTTGAATAATCCTAATTCATGATCAAATGGGAAAATGCAGCCAAAACAGGCAACATGAGGGGGCACAGGTGTGTGGGATACAGCCAGCAATCACAATGTCCGCTCAAAAGCAACAGCAATCATCTTAGCATCAGGACAATCGTGTCCCATAATCAAGCCCAGGCTCAGACAGGACGTTGTCCAGCTGGCAAGGGACGCGACTGAGTGGGAGGGAGACTGAGTAGATGGGATTCAAGGGGGAACCAGAAACATATCGACAAATATAGACCGATACACACATACATCATTGTGCCAGATACCCTTCAGTCATGCCACCAAATGAGGGGCTCACACACCAATGTCCAGCGCAGAGCTGCTAAGGAGCCTGGGAAGGCGGCCTGCAGTCTGATTACAGCCCTGACCTCTGAACCGGCAGACATCCTCACCACAGAGGAGGTCAGACCCACCGGAGCTATAGTCTGACCCCATGGCAGTACCCCTGTTCGGCGACACACACTCACACACACACACATATACCAAGGTGGACAAAAACATTCTGTTCGCGTCCAGCATTGCACCTCAGATTCTCAAGTTCTTCTCTGGTGTTGTGTTAAGAGGTAAAGAAAACAAGCGCGAGTATCGCCGTGCGATTCGTGAAAGCTGAGATTTACGTCTGGACTTGACCGGACCATTTCAGAGGGGGAGCGGTAAGGGGAGGTGATCGACAAGCAGATGAAGAGTGTCTCAAAGGAGGAAAAACTACTGGGGTTTTATTAATCAAATTAGTGAAGCAGTGCTGTAACTTGAAGACAACCAACTTTTTCATTTAGAGAATTGAACTTGAAATCTTAGACAAGACAAGAAGGGTTTGCTTAAAAAAAGGTGTTAAACACACTTAACTGAGTGTTGATGTTTTATTTTTACAGTGCTTATGAGTGCCTGTTGAAGCTGGTCAATGTGAAGAAGCAAAAATCCCCCAAAGAAACAACTGTTTCATATTATACTTACACTTTGTTGTTTTATATTAACTGTGGGAAGTTTGTCTAGATCTAGTCACGTATCTGTGAATGAGTCTAAAGCCAGAAATAGTTCTTAATGGCATGTTTCTTGTCTTGTACTACATCATGTTGTACCTGGAGGCTGTCAGACAGCTGGCGGTAGTACTCCTTTACATCCAAGGCCGGAGTGATGTCAGGACTGCCAAATCTAATGGTCGCTGCTCCAAGAAACCTTTCATCTGGCTCCAGCAGACCCAGCACTTCCTGCTCTCACATGTAATATATACAAATACACAGTGGTGAGATTAATTGAAGAGCAGTTATTCAGCATTCTACACACAAGTATTTCCATTTTTTTCCAATTTCAATATGAAGAGACATGACTGTACATTTTTAAAACAATATCAATTTGACACAAAGAACATGTGTTCACCATTCAAAATGTCCCATTAAACATACAAAACCAAGACATGAAATGTGTACCTGAGTTGACTACTTACAACTTAAAACATTTTCTTAGGAAAAAAGAAGGAAAAATACATAAACTAGATCCAGAAGCACTGTCATGCTGTCTGGACTTGCCGGAGCAAATTTGTATTTCTTCACCTATTTGACCAAATGTGGTGTACAAATTAAGAAATTCTGGACCAATACCAGGATGTACCAAAACTTATCCAAATATTATTAACCTTACGCGAGGTGGCTTTTTAAATCTGTTTATCCGTCTCCAACTTTGTGAGGTTAGGTTGACAAATTCTTCTTTGCTGAGTTTTGGGATGAAATTGATGGAGCAAAAATGGGACACACCGGTTAAATATCAGCCACAACCTTTGGTTGATCCCATTTTTTTTAACAATTTAACTGATTGCAATTGAAAAGTTGCCCTATTGATTGATGCTGGTAGGAGAGGATTATTTGTGCATCTCTACTTATTGATGTACAATCTTATGTGTTTTTATGAAATATTTTCCTCAACCAAAGCTACATAATATGTAAAGTGTAGGTAAAATGACAACATCGAATGCCATACTGAAGAGCACTTTCCAAAACAAAGAACATGAGGGAACAAGTGCACCTGGTATGTGTTGATATTCATAAAGCTACAGTACAGCAAAAGCCTGGCTGGCTCAGCTATGAGTATGTACGCCCTTTGGTAAGAACCATGCATCCATGGCAGAGAAAATGAACTGCGGCAGAGGTGGTCGAACATTTTCATCCTTTTCGCTGCACCTGAGTAGCGACGCGGCCGATGTTCGTCCGGGGAACATTAGGCAGCCCAGAGTGCTGATAATAGCAAAAGTTGATCAAACAAAGCAAACTTTCGTTATGATTTGGCCTTTCCACTGCATTTCCCTTGCTGTGAGTTATCAAGCCTGTCCCGGAGGGGGCAGGTTAAACACCAGGCTTTGCAGACAAAAACCCAGAGTGATGAGGTTGCTCCTGCCTCAGCTGCCTCACCCTCTCTGCACAAGACTGGAGATGCCATACTGGACGGCGCCTGTCAGCTTCTTGTGAGGTGGAGAAAATTGGAAAAGAGGCAGACAGTAGGGCACGTGTAGCGACGGCATGTGTAGCAAATGTGTGTTGATTTTAGAGCACTTTTCTAATTTCAGCTTTATCAATTCCTTTTCTCACCAAGAGTTGTAAAAGAAGATCGATAGCACCGTCTTCTCTTCCAATCCACAAGTCTTTGTTCGGTCAGAAATATGTAATTATCTGAGCCTTTGTGTAAATTTGACAGCAGGACAGCGTTCATTTTGCTACAAGCAGCCAAAGTCAAGACTGAATAGATATCTAGCTGTCACTAGATGTGAAATAATTAATTAAACAATTAAATCAGGCCCAATAGAGTTCAGAGTGTCATTTTGAAAATAAGTAACATCCACAGAATTACAGAAGGTTTTTATGCCTTTAGAGTCAGCTTTGTGGTTACTGATGGAGGGCCATTTTTGGAGTCCCCTGCTTATGTTGACAGAATATATGGCGATTTTTCTCCAGCTAAGGTATTAGGTTTGCGGTCACAGCACCACATGCGAGACCCTAAACACAGCTGTCAGGAGGTATTTCATTAAGTTTTGGACTACGTAAGTGTATATGCTTTTTATAGCTTTATAATGGGATTTTGAAAGTCTACTAAAATTGTGATACTTCTGATTGTCAAATAGCACACCGCTTTTTTAATACTGTACATTGCAGCAGCACGTCTTGTCACACTGTGTCCATTGTATGCCTCTTAAAGCAGCTCTCCCAAAGGCCCCGACTGGTCCTAAATATTAAACCACTCTTCATAACTTGTGGTGTGCAAAACTAGCCTCTAGCTTGTCAATATGTCACCCGTTTCATTGTGACATACTGTACGTCAGTAGGAAACAATAAGACCGGAATATAATGAGGTGTTTTAGGAGCCGTGCTCTTTATAGGACAGAATATTAGGTTGTGCTTTTTTTTCCTTTCTTTTTTATAGCCAAAATCATTATAGTCTGTTTACGTATAAACCAAAACCAGTTCAGCCTTCAGAATTCACCAGAAACTTCAGTTTATTCTGTGACTAATTGTTTTGTTGGTTTCACATTAAAAAACTGATCTATACTAATTAGAACTTGTGATTTTATGAGACTCGTCAGACGTGACAGTTGTGAGAAGTATAACACCTCTACTTGTAGCCAGAAATCTCTTGTTGCTATTTGCATTTGATTATTTGTACCCATTCATGCAACACCTTTGTTAAACCCCTTGCATGCCTTTGTGAGTGTGGTCAAGCTTGTCTGAGTGGTGCAGGTTTGTATATATTTTTGGATAGGAACAAGCTAGCCGAGTCAATCTAGCCAAATCATGATCTAATTAGAATGGTTTTATTGTATTTCAGTTCCCAGTTTGTTGTATTTTCAATGTATTATCTAACTGCGACTTTTTAGGAGGGCAACAGGGGTCAGACATGTGTGTTTGTCACCTCAGATCTGGGATTATTTCCAACATTTCAACCGATTTTGAAGCAATAAACTATTCCCAGTTCATCAAGCTTGAGCTATATTTACTCTCACTCTCACCGCCTTGTGTTGGGCATCCATGTTGGCCAGCTGTTCCTCGTAGATAGCCACTTGCTCCCTCAGCGCCAAACACTCTGCCGTCACAGCATCCACTTCCTGCAAAGATGAGCAAGTTTACTAAGAGCAACACAAAGTAAATAAGCTTGAGGTGTCTGAGGAGAGCAGTCTACAGTTTAATAGATACAACCACTGGTTTAAGAGACAGAAAATGTCTTTGTTACCTCCCTGAACACTCATTCTAAGAACCTGCAGCACATTCAACCTGTTTCACTGAACAACAAGAAGACTGCAATGCAGAGGTGAGGGGAGGAGGAGGACAAGAAGGAGACTAAACAGACTCAAAAAGCCCCATCGCCCAATCCATTTACCAGTAGGGGTTCTCGGCTCATCTTCTCTTTTAGAAGGACCACATTAATCTGTGTTAAATGCAATTACTGCGGATGTCTGTGTTTACAATGGAGCACATGAACAGAGCTGTCAGTGGGGTAAATGTGGCTCCTGGCAGGGAGGGTGTCAGTGTCGTGATAATCCAGTTCTGGTGCCACTCAAAGGATCGACTCGCATTCTGATCAGCATTAATAAAATATAAAATAAACTTTTCACCAAGTGGAAGAAAGTTTAATCAGAACAGGAGCATTTAATTCAATGTATCCATTTTGCTCCACTCAATGAAACATAACTCCTTTTTTCCCCGACTGTGGCTCTAAATCTATGCTAATAAGCTGAATTGATTTCCCTGCTGTGAGGCTTTACCTTTAAATAAAACCCTAGAGAGGAAAAGGAGGGTAACATGTAGCTTAATTTGGAGCAGGAGCAACATGAAATCCTAAAGAATACTTGAAAACAGATTTTTTTTTCCTCTGAAGGTAAGAGAACTACAGCTTGTAGTGGGTTGATCTGTGTAACATTCACTCCTCTGCTTCACATCTCTGATCCTCCTCTATCTTCTTGCCAAGTTCCCACCAAGTCTTGTCACCCTGCAGCTGCTTCCAATTCAGCACCAAGAAGTGAGCCAACAGGAAAATTACAGCTCCGGATTAGAGAAAGCGTTACATCTGCAAGGGAGAAATTAAAGCCTCCTTCACATCTGGCCGGGCTAGGAGGAGATGGGCGAGGGCATTTTAGAGGGAGGGGGTCTGGAAAAGCTGGCAGCTCGGCCCAGACTGTGTGACCACTGCTGATCAACACCCACTGGTGGGCACCACAGAGTAGCTGCTCGGCCAGGCTGCAACTGAACCACACAGAGGCGAGACGTTTGTCAGCATTGCCATCTAGTGGTTAAAGTCCACCATCACACGAAGGGCGTGATGATGCACAGTGAAAGAAAACTCAAAAGATGGATTATTTAATGGCAACACTAGAAATAGGACCGTCACATATATAAATAAATAATTAAGAAATAATTAGAATCTTTGTGTGAATCAGGGATTTCTATTTGCAATTTGGACAACTGGAGGATGATAATCATGAAAAGTTCTTTCCAAGCATGGCCATGAAGATAAAAAAAAAATCATAGCTAAATCTAGACTTTTGTGAACCTTTTGTAATCAAAGAATTTGTCAATTGTAGGTTGTATAATTGAAAGGGAGTAAAACAATAACTAATTCACAGTCTCATTCAAACATGATGGACAGGGTCCATTTTCATTCTACATATATGAAATCTTAACAAATTTTTGTTAGTTGGAAGTAAATTTGCTAAACTTATTAAGGGGAACCCAAAAGTAAAAAAATTAAAAAGTTTGTTTTTGTTCTTTCATATTCAACATGTGCGGTTTTGCAGAGGTGTTTGCATTAAGCTCCTTATAAATATTTACTGAAAGGTCACCCTTGGTTTAAGCTGAATTCAACCTGAATTCCCCCACTCAACAGTTGGCAGCCAATACCTCAGCAACATCTTGCTGTTCCTGCTGGATGAAGATCCTCTGCTGGGCTACCTTCTCGTACTCTTTCTGCAGATGTTCGACCTCTTTCTTTAACTCCTCTGTGAGACACAGGATCTCCTCCTGCAATCAGACACGGTGAAGGGGGCGGTGAACCTCGTAGTGTTTACAGAGCAGGCCGCTTGTCGACATACAAACTGAAGCCAAATGGTTGGGAGGTGACATGATGTGCATACGGATTAACATGTCGTCACACAGAGAAACATTCGGAGGACACACCCAGCGGCACCCTACCCTCTGCCTGCGCAGTCTTTCCACCACAGCATCTAGACTGAAGTCGGGCTCTACAACAGCAGCAGTGGAGCCAAAGGTCTGCTTGCTGTTCAGCTTCTCCTCCAATTCAGTGATCTGACATTCAAGAGAGTCATTCTCCTCCTCAAAACAGCGTGCCTGAGGGGCAGATTTAAAGTCAGAACACAGCAGAGGGGAAATACCCTGCAGGTGCGTTGGTATCAGCACCAACAGTGTTTGTCCTCACCAGATCAATAAGTCTGACCAGGCGGTCATTGAGGGCAGAGATGATGGTGCGTTCGTGGACGAATCGGCTCAGACTCTCTTTGTTAAGAGCCTTGGCGGCTACAAAGTCTAACTTGTCGCAGTCACACTCATTGGCAGCCGCACCCCTGAGAGGACACACGGCACCACAGACGGGACCAACTGTTCTGCATTACTTCAGAATATCTGTCAAGCATGCAAACACTTTACAGGAAAATTTAAATACAACATGAAGAAGTTGCAACAATGAGCAGAGCAACTAACACCTACTTCCAATGTGTCAGCAGGTTTCTGAAATTTCCAGTAAATCAACAGTGTAGACTAGCGTGATTTGTCTTATTTCATCTGCCTGTATCAACATGTGTTTTAATTTGATATACATATAGGAACATTTTAAAAATGACAAATTGTACTATTTTTAAAAAATCGAGAGGTCATTAGAAGTGTAAAATTTTCACCATATACATTTTTTTCACACATACAAACATCTGCTTCATTTGTCTCAGTTATTCAGCATCAACCAACGATCAAACTCAGTAAGGTGGCCTTCATGCATTCAAGTCTGGCTAAAACTATTCGGCGGCGGCCCACACTGACCTGATGGAGGCCCGGTACTGCCCTGCACACTGCGCACTCCAACCTCCGTTTCGACTCAAGCCGTCCTCCTCAAACAGCTTGCGGTATGAAGAAACTCTGAGCATCGCCATGAGTTCGGATGAGTGCAGAGATGGAGCAAACACATCAGGCAAACAGTGGCAGCCGGCCTGGTGCAGGTTTTATAAGCACAGGGAATGGGAATGTAGCACAGAGGTGGAGGGGGCTAATAATAGCAGGACCATCAGCCAGTGAGGATTTCATGGGTACCCGAGGAGTACGCCACTGAATCTAATTGTGTTTTCTCCCAATAAGAAGCTGTCAAAAAGAACACAATGGCTCTGTAGATAGTTTTATTTCTTTTAAATAAATTAAAAGTACCAAAATTCAGTAAAGTTGAAAACAAGAGTGCCATCGTTTTTAAATGAGCCTTAAGTTTATGGCAAAAACTGAAAAACAAAATAAAATATACACTGTATCACACCATGACATCCGCTGTTACATATGTGTAAGACAACACTTGACTCAGAAATATTGACTATATTAATCTTGTCTGACGTAGTGATTTCTGCTTATCTAAATAAAGCAAGAAAACCAGCTTTTGTAAAATAAATCTCCCAAACTTAAATAACGAGGATCAATTCACACTAGTTTGTGGGCCAAGAGAAGGATGACAAATTAAGAAGGTGGATGGCAATGAGGCAAAAATAAACAACGGTCAAGACGAGAAACAATCTGAGGTTTTTGTAATATGTCATGATTGCCATCATTTTCACATTGCATCATATGATCCTGTTCTCCATCAGTTCAGAACTTATGTTAGATTCAAACAGGAAAAAAAAAAAAAAAAAAGCTTTAGGCGTGTTGTGGTTTTACTACAAATTGCACAAGATACAGAGCAATGAATGGCATGAAAATTGAGGCTGACGTCTGTTGGCAAAAGAGGAAATATTCACTAAACACAGCTCGGAAGTTCCTCCTTTCAATAACCACATCTTTTGCAGTAGAGGGTGACGCTCCTTTAAAGAGGGGGGCACAAAGCTCAGCAGTCAGATCTTACTCAACTTGCTCCCAGGAAGAGCACAGAGAAGAGCATAACTCTGAAAATAGGTCATGGCATCGCAAAGGCTTTGGACAATGAATAATGGGCTTTAAAATCTAGGAATAAAACATGTAAACAAACACAGACGTCAACAGTACCGCAGCCACAAACATGAGAATCTGTAGACACCATTACAGAATCACACCATCGCATAAACACCCATGAAACACGAAACATTCACTATGTACACAATTTAACGCACTGACAAGCACACAGGGCGGATCTCCAGTTGATTACGGTTGACCAGGAAGTTAGTGTGTTAACAGACTTGTTTTGCATCTCAGGATGATAAAACTATAAGTAAGGCGCACAGCTGTGCTTTAGAAAACGATGAGCCGTCTCTAATAAGGAGATAAAAACACGTAATTAATGCTTTTTTTAAACCAATTTCGGTCTGAAAGTAAACTGTACAGATATTGAAACAATAAGAAAAAAAAAACATTCAAATGGTGCCAAGTTTAAGAAGAAAATATCTATAAATAAACAGATAAAATAAAGATATTTTACCCATTGTCCCACAGCTAAAATGCAGCAACAAATGATTGTCATCTTAAGCTTAAACATTCTTAGTTAGAGAGTTTCATAATTATCCCATTTTTAACTATTTAACAACGTATAAGAACAGTATACCTCCAAATACTGTATTCGGTCGACTTCTCAGAAAATACATTTCCTGTTTTAGTTTTAGCTTCTGTGGATGTATAGTGTTTTAACGTTCCCACTGCTCACTGTTTGGGGTCGTTTTGGCATGAGCACCGACATAAAGAGTCAGCTGAAAGTGAAAAAAAATCTGGTTTGGAGGCACATGTCTTTTGTTCATCAGAAGGTGCATAGACATCAGATCAAACCTCTCCCAGAAGCTTCCTCATAGCATCCAGCGACGGATCATAAAGTCTATGAACTTAAGATAGGACAGCTGATAAACAAGTTCAAACAAAGGTTTTGAATACCACTCACGGCAGTTGGTAAAAAGCAGGGTGCAGAACATCTGCACTGGTCTTCAACAGATGAAAAAAATATCAGTAGGATCAGTTACACAGTGCGATACAGGTCCAGATCGATTGCAGCAAGGAAATCAAATTGGGAATCTGCTCCAAATCTAACTGACACCACAATGAGAGCTCAGCCGCTGTTACTCCTCGTCTCCAGCCATGAGGAAACCCAGAATAAAGTTGATGGCTTTCTGCCGGTCATGTGATGTCTGTCTGCTCACCAAGTTGGGGGGTGGTCTGATGAGTAGACTGGCAAAGAGGGTGGCTAAAGCACAAAAAGGGAGTGTGTAGAGTAAGCACAATTTGAACTTTTGAGAAAATATTGGTATAATGAAATGGTGGTTTGTCTGGATAGTTTATCAGTTTTGATAAAGAGAACAGAACCTAAAAAATTAACTCTTCCACCTTTTTTAAACCTTCATCTAGCTGTTGTCTTTGAACAACAAGAGGAAGATCTTTCATTCAATAAACAAAGCAGAAACAGCTTTTTCAAACTTGACCTATTAATATTACAATGTAAATACACAGCAAAGACAGAGACAAATTTGGCCATCCAACGTTCAGTGCAATACAATAGCTGAAATTGGATGTCACAAACCTTTGGTAAACCCTTCCGTGTGAGACATGTGTAACATGAAAGCATTCTGTCTCTTACCTATCAGGTTAGCTGTTAGATTGTTATTTTTCGCATGCTTCAGAAGCTCTCTCAGAAAGGCCATTAAGTAACGAAACACATTACGATGAGCCCGGGGCAGCTGGGAGATCAACTGTTGAACATCAAAACAGAGAGAGACAAACTGGTTACACACTGCACAGATAAAACTGTATTCTTGTCTGTATTGTCATACATTTTTAGTGTATGAAACCAAAAGGGCTTGAACACCAACCTGCTTGCAGAGGCGGGTGTCATGAGAACTGTCGAGGCACCGCTGGTACAGTTCATAACACACCACTGGCTCTGGTAAAGCCTCCAGGAAGATCAGCAGAGCCTCAGCTACGGAGTGGTTACACCCAGCTGTATGCCAGGTTAGGGAAGAATAATCCTTTATGGAGCCCGGTGGTGGCATTGTGACTAGATCTATCTGTGTCACATCACAGTTACACTAAGAAAAAAACAAAACTCTGAGACTTAAAAAGTTACTCGGAATTGGACATTCACTCAGTGAAGAATAAGATTAATTATGAATGTGGCATCTCTGTCTGCCACCAGATGACACCACTTTTCCATTTCTCTCCCCAGCAACGATTAATTAATTGGAGAGCAAATCAATTATCCGTGTAGCGCACACAAATTTATGAGCAAATAGGTTCAGTTAAAATAAGACGAAAACAGCTATATTTCTTAGCATCAAAAGCCAAGACAGACACACATTGACTGGTGTTTTAAGAGGCAGCGAAGTCACCTGGATTAGCAGCACATAGCAGAACTGAGAGGTGACTAAGAACTCGGTATACACCAAAACTACTAGCTTCAGGGAACAGCCAAATAACTAGATTCCTGATACATCTTATTATGCATAAAAATGTCTAACGGGCAAATTAAAACTCTATTTGTGGCAGAGGGGATCTTTTGAACCAAATGGGTTAAACCATTGCCATGGCAACATATGAGAAAATCGTTATGGAAGAACATCGTTGATTGTTCTGAAATAAAAAGTTTTTCCTGGTACTGACTGCATATATAAGGATACGAATGGAGTCAGGGATGCTGGTGTCCAGACTGTCAATGATGCTCTGGAGCTCCTCCTGTAAGCCAGGTGTCTGGAACAAGTCCTCCTAAGAGAGACAGAGAGAGAGAGAGAGAGATAACATGTTGACCCCATATTTATCTTTATAGATGTGTTGCTGCCACCAAATTCAAGATAAGCATATATCCTTCCTGAAACACAAATCTTAGTATTTGATGTTTCCGTTGTTTTCTTGTTAATAACATATTGGTTTATGGTATTTGCAAATTAGATAATCAATTGACATTTTAAAAAAGTGTCCCACTTTTTTAAACTACAGTTAAATACTTTTCTATAAACAGTATTTTGAAGACACAATTAACTCATTCGCTGCCAAAGACGTCTATAGACGTCTTTTCAAATCCAACCGCTGACTGCCAAAGACGTCTATAGACGTCTTTT
>JABUIW010000031.1:4865974-4936547 GCA_013363375.1 Menidia beryllina | reverse complement strand
TTTCAAATCCAACCGCTGACTGCCAAAGACGTCTATAGACGTCTTTTATGTTGTTCAATGCGAGTGGCTTGGGGGACGATCGGCGAAAGTTTTTCCGTAAATATCGGCTTCTAAACAGAGTATGGACTAACAAATTAACCCTCTAGGTAGCTGTGCCACTTTTGATGGGAGATTAGCATAGATTGTAAGCAAATAAAAACAAACGCAATGGTTCGCTATGAGAGAAATGGCGCCGGTGAGACGCACGTCGAGGAAGAACGGAATAAGGTAGAAACAAAATTTTTTTTCCTGATGATAGAAGAGAGTCTACTCTTTCTTTTGGTGTGTTCGGTGTTTACATAGTCATAGCACAAACTATTCTGTGGCTCTTGAAAAATCAGTCAAAATTCTCAAAAAACTCTGGCAGTGAGCGACTCTCTGTTCTGAAAATGGCTGGCAGTCAATGAGTTAAAGCTTTTCTAAAAGGATTATGAAAAGTTGCAGCTTTCTCACCTGATCACAGGACTTGGTGAAGAGGTGGTTTACCAGGATCCACACCTCCTTAGGGATCTTCAGAGGTTTGTCCTCTGTGCTTCCTCCATCAATCATAAGGAAGTTCACCTTAGACCTCTCCTATTTGGAGAATACAAATAAATGATTACGATAACACTTTTGACAGATTTCTAACAGAGATTATTTGTCTGATAAAAATATATATGCATATTTTCTTTAATCGTCTACTGCAAAATACACTGCACATAACAAATCAGCACATTTATTGACGGAGCAACTGAGGAGTTCAAAACTACGTCTGTGATCTGGAGGCTGGGAAAGTGAGATACTTCAGTTAGGAGCATATCAGGTTCTTTTTGTATCTGCAAATGCACCAGGAGTTTCCAAAAATAACTACAGCTACTTAGGCTGAAATGAAGACAGGGGGAACAGGATAAGGTGCTACCAAGCAGACATTTCTATAAAATGCTTTAACACCAAACCTTGCTCTTTATCCTTTAATAAAGAGCTGTGCATTAAAATCTAATGATAATTAAACCTAAAGATAAAGATTATATACACTTGTTACGTTGAATAAACAAGTGCAATATTTACAGTATATGGTGTCTCTGGTTATTTATGGAGCCATCTATTTCCGCTGATCAAAAACAAGTTGTGAAATATAAAACGAGTGTGTACACATGGGCTTCTTAGCTCAGCTGAGCAGAGTACAATTCTTCCTCTCATTAATCTTCATCACGTGTTCGAAAGAGCTGCAAGACTGACCTGCTGTGAAATGAGATTTTGTTATGTACAACTTTCTCAGGACTCGGTGCCCTCAGCAGGCCTGAGAGATTTAATAGTTGCCTGATCCGAGTCAGCTAAGGACAAGTCAGGCGTGTGACTGCTCACATAAGCTTAAAGACATGTAAAGTGAATATCTACCAACTCACCCTAAAATGGGATTTATATGAACATATTCCAGCATCTCAGTAATGTTTCCATTAGAAGTATTAAGATGGTGGTCACAGCTCTTAGAAAAAAATGTAACTCATGAATGGTTTGGACTTTTATACCAGCTTCCAGAAACTAAGGTGCTTCTATTGTCAAAGGAGAAACTTATCAATACAAAATAATGTTTAAAAGAAAAGGATTACAAAAAACCTCACAATTAACTTTATGAGGAAAGAATTTCCTTCATAACAAAAACGTTTTTCAGCAGTCATTTTTTACAAGCAGAAATAATTCAAAAGTAAGCTAAAAATCCACATTTTGGTGTACGTTTTTGTGCTAAATGTGACACCCTTCCAGGTTTAAGAGAAGTAAAAAAAAAAAAGTGCACAACAAAAATGACTGAGCAAATGTTTATATGTGAAACTACTAACGTTCTCAGTAGTAATGGCTTCCCCAACATGAACCTGAAACACATTCCTCCATATCTATGTGGAATTCTTAAAGCTAAGATTACCCAATAACCAGACTGTTATCACTTCTCGGCAGCTCTGATCCCAAAAATACCTGAAGCCATTTTCCTTTACAACATGCACAAGCGATAATACAGATACCAGATAAGAGGATTTGATACAAGTGGTGCAACTGACCCTTATGTGCCTGATAGCTGTTTAGGATCTGTGTTAATATTTTACCTTTTCCATGTAGCTGTCCTCTCCCTGAGCAAGAAGCCAGCCCACAACCACAGCGAAGAGTTGGAAAGGAATGATCAATGCAAGAAGAGGCGATGGACAGGCAAGAGGAAAGAACAAAGTAGATAGAGAAACAATGTATAAACATAGAATAAGAAAAGTAAAGACATCACGGATTGTTTTTGCATAAATCACTGAGGGAATCACCAGTGCAGTGGGAAAATGAAAAGAAAGACAGTTCATCTGTATTCCAAAGTTAGATCAGATAGATTTTTTTTAAAAGTCAAATGTAAGGAGATAGAGATGATTGAGTGAGGACAGGAGGACCTATTTATATGAATAGACCACAGAGGTCCTAACCTGAGTCAGTCTTCCCAGTTCTCAAAGGAGCTCCCTTCCTAATTTCTGCTTACTTCCTGTTTGGCCCCTCAAAGCCAGAAATATACATGTTGAGGTATTTTATATTCTCTATATATATAGTCCGTGTGCACCCTGAGGGAGAGAACAAGCCTTCACGCGTTCCTGTTCAGGTTTCAGACTATGAACAGCTGTCGAATTACAACCTGAGCAAATCTAGAGTGAGCTGAGAAAGTTTCATACAAGTCAGTCCCAGCTATTTTAAGAGATTTTTGTTCACTAATCCTAATGCTTTAAAGTGTTCTGACAGCATTTCCATTTCATTAGAGCTGGTTTAGTTTTCCCTCACCAGGTCAATGAGCTTGGTGATGGGGATCTCTCTGATCGGCTTCTTCATGCGACACAGGCTCTCCAGTGAGGTGCCAAAACAGCTAGGCAGGTAGTTTCCAGAGATGGTGATGAAGTAGTCTTTGCCACGATCGAGATGAAGCACCAAAATATCCTCGATCGTGTCTTCTCCAGAGTTTAGCAGCGTGACCGAATCTTTGCTGACATAAACCTCCAGATAGATCTCCAGGGTCTCAGCTGTTGAGGTGGAATAGACATCCAGATTAGAAATAGATATGCAAACAATGTATCAACATAAAAATCTGAAAAGTAGAGACATCATGGATTGTTTTTGCATACACAGTATATTAACCCTCATGCATTTATAACTAATAAATAACATAGCATACAAACTCTCGTATAAAAATGAAAGTTACAAGACTGAGGAGAAAGAATATAATGTTTCTATTAGGATTAAAGGTACTTACATGGCTCTAAGAATCCATCACTTGGCTCGGCACGCAGCCATGACTTGCAGTACTGTGAATCGGTCAGTTTGGGTATGAAGGCAAAGTGGCAGGGTACCTGTCCATCGTTAGTTATTTGGAAGCGCTCTTTCTGAAGCTGACGGAATTTTACATTCTGAAACGTAAACTGTAAAAAGGAGGAAGTATTAACATCGATTGGGTTTCAAGTAACATTATTTTAGCCAATCATGGACACATAAGGACATTTAATTCTGTTTATTTTGTCAATATACTTGGCAGACTATGAGGGTTTACTAACTTTATGTAACAGAGAATGTGAGACAGACTCTTGGTATAATTACCTCCCTCCTACTCAGAGATACAGATGGAAGGAAGTCGTTCTCCATCCTATCCATTGCCCGAACAATGTCCTCAAACACCTTTTTGTGGCGCTGGTCATCTACAACTTTCACCTGTTGCAACAAGACACCAAAAAGGTTTATTTGCGGTTTCTGTCACCATTTCAATAGACCTAGTTGCCTTCAAAACTATACAGTTTAAACTGACCTGCACATTTCAGCCTTAACTATTCAGTCAAAGTGCTCTAATGTGGATTTTTTACTAGTACCTACTCAGCATGGCTCTACTCATTTCTTTTTTTTTTTTTAATTGCTATTAGGCATTCTAACGGTTACATTTTAGCACCTACTCAGCCGTCGTTTGCCGCAGGCTGTGTTGGCCTGATGGCAGACTGCCAGCTGCCGACTGGCCTGGGAACCACATGAACGAAGGAGCCATTAAAGTGACTGCTTCACATGAACCCCAATTATTTTAAAAACCTGGCAACAAGAAACATCCCATTTCATTATTTCTGTCAACACCGACATCCTCGCAGTGATGTCCTTCATTGTCGTCTTGTGACGCACGCAAATGATGTCACCAGGCAGTCAGCCCATCGTTCTGTTAGGACATCACTGGTAATGAAAACCACAGCCGAGTAGATGCGAATGAAAAGCCACATAAGTGTGGATTCTTACCCCTACACTGAAGAGGGCGCTAACAGGCTTGTGGTCACTGGTTTTCAGCTCCATGTGACTTCGGTATTTAAGCTGCTTGACACTGTTGCCCCTCCAGAGGATTCTATCACACCAAGCCGGGACACGGCATTTCCCACTGCAGGAAACAGCCACAGTTTTAGAGGAATAGTAAAGAACTGGACGTAAGACAAACATGCATGGTTCTGCTGACTCCGTGTTGGTTTGGTGATAAGATCACAAAAGGTCTCCTTGGAAGCACTTCTCAAATCAGGAATCTAAAGAGGAAAACTTAGCTATGGCCATTGTGTACCCTTGTTATAAGATGAATCTGAGCACTCGCGTTCAGGCCCTTCCTGTACAAACTGTTTCTACCCCATCCAACATGTTCTGGACAAATAGCAACAACTTGTATATAAAGAGAATTAGACACAAATGGAACTGAATGACTTCTGATGTTTTCAACATGAGTGCAGGTCAATTGTTTATTGAGACATTCATTAGGAACATCAGATAAAATGTTTTCAAATCTACATGAAAAAAGCTAAACACTTTGTGAAAGCTAATCTCTGCACACTTAAGTTTGTACGCATTTTATTTGTGTTGCTCCAAGTTGCATTTTGTGGTGTGCCCATCAGACTGCATCCATTATCGCATTAATGCTTGTAGATTAAAATTTACTGAAAAGGTTGCAGTTCAATCTCCTCGGGAGTATCTTTTCTGTCAACCAGACTCAAATTCAGCGACATAAAATGAGGTTCAGTTATTGTTTGTTTAATGAAAATCGTACACAGAAAAAAAAAGAAACATCATAAAATGTAGTTTTACCTCGAGTCCCATCGATCTGTTTTGGGGTCATACTTGTAGGTGGGAATGAAGGTAATCTCTCCTTCCATGAAGTCTGTGAAGGCTCTTTTAGTCTGTCTCTGGATGTTCAGCTACATATTGAAAGTGATAAAAACATTACAGGTGTTGTACTGGTGTTTTTAAACACCATTTCCTTTTCATTTTAATGCCAATGTCTAAGTAACCTGTTTGACACCGAGACTCCCTTACCTGATCAACTTCTTGGAGTTTCTTTAAGGCATTCTCAGCAATAAGCTTTTTGACGTCAGCAGCATCGTACATAAAGAGGCGATAGTTTAAGTCCCCGAGCCAGATTACTACACTGAGAATCACAGAAGAGACAGGAAAACAGAATGAGCTTCCTTGTGAATATGATTCTTCCTGCTGTCTGGCTCATAAACTTGGCAAGATAAAAAAGTATTTTGTACTTCTGGAGAATGCTGGGAATATTGGCATATAAACCCATTAATCCACACTGAATTAAAATAACTCAGCGACAGTAAACAGGACCTTGAACAAATGATTGAAACATAACCAGTGAGAGTAAACATCAGACTTTCCACAGTAATTCTGACACATGTTCTCAGTTCACTCATGACTGACAGAGGAACTCACTCGTGCTTGACGATACTGAGTGGGGGGTGTTCCAGTAAATGGAAGGTCATGCGGGCACAAATGTCTTTGTAATCCTGGTTGCGGCGCTCAAAGTCCTCAACATGTGCTGCTAGATGGGAGTTGACAATGCAGAAGCTTGTGTTGTGGAACACAAACCTCACTGCCACGCCGCCTTTGTTCCCCTGAAACAGCGATTAGACAGCCCCTTACTGTCACGCAACCAATTACATGCAAGGCAGAAGCAGTCCATTACAATACAGTGCTCATAAAAAGAAAATAATGTCATCTTTTCAAGGGGATATTTCACATCTTGAGTACAGAAATATAAATGGTAAGCATAGTAAGTGTTAGCTGCTATCAATCTTTCAAACTGGTGTGAACAAACCATTTTCCCCATGATTCCCGTTCCCACATGTTCTGCAGCCACTTCTTTTATGTGATTCTTGTGTATCTTCTTTACAAAAACCACGAGCATCATCCCAACTAATCGTATGATCCGTACCTGTGAAAACAGACTGTGGTCATCCACGCGGCAGCCTTCAATTCTTTTTCAAATCTCATCTCTATTTTTCCACAGCAATTTTTTATTGTTAATTTAATCATTCACACCGTATCTATAAATGTGACAGTCATAAAAAAAAAAAATGTGCACACAGACTTGAATTTTCTGTTTGTACTCACCCTTTTATACTTTGCTTTTGAGTGCAAGTTTCTCTCCACAGCATCAACCCACAGCTGCTCCTTGGATGAGTCCATGTAAAAAAAGGCCTCAGTGCTGAGGTCCAATTCCTGAAATCTACAATATGGAAGCATATTCAAATTATTCGAACATAAAAAAGCTAGTCCAAAAAGCAACAAATCTTTTATTCTTACTAACCCTAGAGCATAAATATCAGGGGGTTCAGAATCACAGGAGAGCCATGGTTCAAGGCTGCTGTCTGGAGACTGTCCATTGACATTCCACGTTCCTATGAAAAACCTGCAAAATAAAGTCATTACATAGTGTCACCACAAGTCCATTTAAATACAATTTTAAATAGTACGTTTTCTGTATTTCATCTGTATGAATAAGCTCCTCTTACCTGAACGGCCGAATGTCCACGTACTCATTTTCTTTTTTAGCCAGACGATGTTTAATGAGGTATTCTCTTTGTCCTGCCTGGCTGGAGAGCATGGCCTGTTTCATGCTGTTAGTGGTGGGACTGTCAGTCCAGGACAGTGGCCTGTCCCCATAGTCAAACCCTGACCTAAAACTACTACAATGAGAGCAGTAGGACCTTAATAAACTGAGCTCAGTACTTTAGATTTGAACTATTATAGTCATGACAGCTACTTTCAGGTTTACTTACTCTGGCTTGCTGCTAGTAATCATTGAGTTGTCTCCAGCCTGTAAGGAGATAGCTCTGTCTTTCAGGACAGGTGCAGGAGGAAGAGGATTTGATGGTGCAAAGGAGGCCGTGCGAGGAGGTAGAGGAGGAACAGGTGGAGGCTCCCTGGAGGCAACGATTCGATTCTGGTGGTTCTTCTTCTCTTCAACTTTCAGAGTGTGATTGAAGCTTTCCTCAAATCCAAACTCTGTAGCAAGTGACTGACCTGGAGCTTCAAAAAAGGTAAGATAAGTTCAAACGGTAAAAGATCCTAATTTTTAAATCTGTAACAGCAGTGATGGCTTGTTGTTTTTCTCATCACTGTTCATGTGTGTTCATGTCTCAAATATAAACCTCCTGTTAGAATAAACTACCTGTGCCGTTCTTATTTGTAGACGTGTTGTTGATAAGATTAGTTGATTTGGGTGTGTTGACTCCAGTTGTCATAGTGTTAGTTTTCTTGGGTGCTCTTTGAGGTGGGATGGGGACCGGACCTCTATGGGCCGCTGGTGTAAGGGGCTCCATCGTTTTGGGTTTGGATGCAACTGATGAAGAAATACATAAATCAATCAAACAGCATGTCAGATAGAAAAATTTTATGTAGTAAAAACCAAAAAAATGTGCAACCACAGGCCAAAGGAAAGTTAAGAAATTGCTATCATGAACACCCTGTTTTACTCTGAATTTAAATATCAACACAGGAACATTAGCCAACACTCAAAGGAGTAATGGCATGACGTCACTGACACGCTCTTAGCTATGAGACAACTGAAGCAAAAAATATACTTCCTTCTTTCACTCCAGGATGTTACACACACACAAACTTGGAAATGAAAGAAACTGGTAGTTGGCTGTCAAACTAGATGAGCAGGTTCTGAGACGAAGTAACAACATATCAGTTCCATCAGTAACCATGATGTTGGTTGCATAAATGCAAACTAAGAGGATTTAAACACAAAAGTGAGTGGCTTGGGTAAATACAACCGTATCCTATTTAGAGAGGCAGAGTCTTTGCTCATTACTCAGATTTCAAGACTCTCTACAAACTATTTGCATCAAATCTGCATCGTTGAGGGAGAACCATTCCGTATAGAGAAAAGGGTGGCCCTATCCAACACTCAGTAACTTACAACCGGGATGGTCAGGAAAAGGTTACTAGAGAACATTTTCATTGTGTTGAAGCAGCCAGAAGTCTGGGATTTGGGAGCCAAAGACTTGAATGAAACCAGGCAAGCATTACAAATTCCCAAACCCTGATAGAACAAAAGTTGAGAAGTCCAGATATCAGTGGGCATATGCTTTCATTCACTTAATTACAAGTAAAGATGGGACAGGTCCCGATGAAGGCAACAGAGCGAGCAATATCACAACATATGAGTCTTCCATGCATGCCATTTCTCCACCGAAAACATCAGATTTTCTATTTCAAGTTAAGATTACCATTTCATTAGACTAAACTTATGGCTATTGTCCAGAACAGGATAAGTTAGGTGTTAGCCAGTATGAGCCGTTGCTAAACAAAACCTTTGGAAAAACACTAAAACTGCCTCACGCTTCAGCAGCTACACGTTCCTCATGTTCATATGGATGTGAATGGTGGCTTTCTTAACTCTGCTAGTGACTCATTACATACTCCAGCCTGCTCAAGTAGAATATTTTCCCATGCCACTGTTTAAGCACAACTAATTAATCAAAAGAAAATACACAAAAAGTACATGGGGCCATCATCTCTGCTTAGTTTATCACTTGGAATTTCATCTGCCAAAATAACTCAGAATGATCAAAAGAACAAAAGTGTCATATTGTAATCAAAGTTTACTATCCTGAGGATTTGGAAGTGAATCAAGGTGTACTTTCTGGCAGCCAGAATACACAGGAGACCAGCAAGAGCCGTAATCGACTCTTAGTAAATAAATGTTTGATGAGTGATTCAATAATTAATCACCTCACTGCTTTAGACCGCTGACAGACCATCCAGGCTTACCTTGGTCCTGAACGCTCTTCACCTGAGCAATGAAGGTCTGAGTCCGATCATCCTCCTGGAGTTCCAACAGCAGTTCTGCCACTTTGTCCCCTTTGATGCGTATTCTAACCCAGGCTTGAGAGGGGAGCAGAAAACACACACAAACGTTGGACATCATTAGATTTCCCAAACAGACTTGAAACATAAACTGTCTGGGAAACAAAGCTAAGTGATGTAACAGCAAACCAATTCAGCATTCTCTCAGGGAGCCCGGGCAACTCATGACTAGAGTGTGCTACTAAATAAAGGCACGTTGCTGCAGGCATGCTCTAAAAATGCAGCAGGGCTGGACATTGTCCCACTGCAGCCAGTGCCACGACTGAGTTCTGCAAGCTTATATCTTGAACCAGACATGAGATATGATCATTTTAACTAAAAGGAAAAAAAACACTGAAAAAAGAAATTATGATCGAAATTAACCCGAGGAAACAAAAATGACTCACAATCCGCTGAGAGGTCAATGAGAAGAGCCTCTTCGGCTTCTGAAAGAAAAGGAGGAAATCTGTTGAACGGTGCAGTTCAAAGATCAGCAGTGGGAGTAAACCTGTGGAGTTATTAATCATTTCAACAGGCACAATGTGCAAATAAAATGCTTCCTGTTTTACATCAGTGGGAGGTTCTGAAACACTGAGCGAAAAGTATAAAAACGTATAAGTTGGTCTATTGAACAAGGATCACACACAAAGTATTTAAATTATATTTAAAAGGAGTTTCTAAGCATTATTAGTTTAAAAAGTTAATAGCATGATTCTGCTCAAAGAAACTGAATATCAATTTACATACCTCGTACAAGCTGAAAATTACTATTAATGGGTATGGACAACTGAGCCACTGGGTGAGACCCAACAGCATCAGGGGTGGCCAACACACCAAGTCTGAATGACAGAAAATTGACATTAAACAACTCACAAGTAAATTCAACTCAGTCAGTTTTTTTTTAAAAAATCAAAAAAAAAAAAGGAATACAGATGAGCTTTAGAAGGGTGTTTCCACTCAAATCAGCCATCACTTTTGCCTTAAAATTCATGCAAAGCATTCACAATGAAAACACAGTAAATTCAGAGCTGACAGATGTGCTATGAGGGTTAGAGAGTTTAAAATGCAAACTTAGTATTCTTACGGTAGAAGCATAAGCACACATGCAGAACTCTAGCACGATTTGTAGTCACAACTGAGCTTTAGAGTTTGTGCACGGACAGTACTGTGGACACACCAAAAGCATTGAGGTGACGAGTGTTGGGCCGTTTAGTCACCACATGAGCGATTTCACGTCTATGACGGCGATGAGCGTAAGCAGGGTCACAACTGACTGATTTATTGCAAGGGTCAAAAGGGTTTTTGGCCACTGCCCACTTCCCTCCATTTTACAATAAGTGTCATAATGTTTGAAGAAAGGAAAATGATTCAGGCCTACGGGAACATGTGTAAGCAGCATTTTCCCAGATTCTACAGGGAAGCCTGTAACACCAAAAGCTACAGAAAACCCAACATTAAATAGCATCTCATCCTTCAAAGCCTTTCAGTTAACAAAAAATACAGTTTACAGACCCTGCATGAATTAAAAAAGCTTACTAATTTATAATGTTTTAATATGTTGCTATGTTGTTTTTTAAGGAGATTTTATCTGTGTCATTTTAAACGTGTGGCTCCCCTTACTTTACCCCATTTCTTCTATTGTCAAAGAAAAGTGTTCATTAATTAATTTCCAACCAAATAGTAACTCAAAACCTCTTCAGGATGTTGCATAACAACCTAAGAGTGAAAATAATCAACTTTACTGTTGACTCTGAAAAAAAAAAGATGTGTTTTCATCTCTAAAACTATTTTGTCGTAACTTTATATCTATTAAAACCTTCACAGTGCCTGGTTTTCTTGTCTGCCAACACTGTTCCTCAGTTTAGTTTGTGTGGATTTAACAGAGTTAGACGAGCATGCTGCTTGTGTGGCCATGTGAGTCTCATTATAGTCCAAGATGAAGTGAAGGAATTTTGGATAATCTGGATAACCGAGCTGGCTGCTGGTGGAAATAAATGCAAACTACACTGATGATTAAACACACCCCCAGCCAGCAGCTACAGTGCTCCCTTCCACATAACATACTGGAGTTGTACAGTGGACACAGACCACATTTTGTCCACCTGATTTCCAGTTAAATTGCAGCTTAGAGCAAATCTGAGTTGTATTAGGGAGGGACATTCGCTGAGTTAAAGATCTGGGTTCAAATCATTTTGATGCAACAGTCACTCAAATCATGGCAGCTCCATGGGAAGCACTTTCCTGTATGACATCTGACCACACTTGCAACACGTTCCAGTCATTCGTTTAGATTTATACATGTTAATGACTTCTAACCCTACAATAAATCCGTATCATCATATTAAAAGTCACATTTTGATTTAAGAAGCGGGACTGTTGTTCTGTCACCCATTGGTAATGGGTGAATCGACTCTTATAAAACAAAACCGTGGCCAAGTAACACATTTCAGACCCTCTCAGAAACGGTCAATAACATGGACCAACTTTGAAAAACTAAGGCAAATGCTGCAGGTGGACGTCTTTAAGCACTGGACATGGTTTCCATACCACAAACTGAGACATATGTTCTAAGACGTATCTACTATCTGGCAAAAACACTTAAGCTTTCAATAATTCAGGTCTCTTGATACTTACATAAAGTTTCCACTGCGCTGAATAAGAGACAGTAGTCTGGGCTCCTTCTGGCCAGACCTCAGCTCCTGACCTCTCACAGTGTGAGCAGCACAATCAAGGAATTATTGGGATGGAGGATGAGAAAGGAGCTTGGCCATCACGACTACAGTTATCATTTCAGGACACGGCCCAGCTCTCGTTTTCTTACCAGTGGTATTGGTTTAGCTTAACATAGGGAGGTGCAAAAAGAAGCCATGCTAACTCAACAGATGACAAGTCATAAGACAGTGAAAGAGGAGTTTGTAGGTGGTGGTCAGTGCAGCAACGTTACTTTGAAGAGGCTAAAATTGGGCTAACCTCAACCTATTAAACAATAAAATAATTTTGTCAAGGTTAGTAACCTGTGCAGGACATAAGTTAGTGTCGTTAGCAGTGAAGTGGTTTGAGAGTCTGCAGTATTTATACTATCATATGTGTTGGAGATTGATTTTCAGCTCAATCAATGTTAACGTGCGTTACCTGAGATTCACTGAAAGCTAACG
The DNA here is from genome assembly GCA_013363375.1 of Menidia beryllina. NCBI lineage: Eukaryota > Metazoa > Chordata > Actinopteri > Atheriniformes > Atherinopsidae > Menidia > Menidia beryllina. The sequence goes on along the minus strand of JABUIW010000031.1, from coordinate 4,924,206 downwards.
TTAGCCAAAAAGCTACAGCAGATTAAAACTACACTGAAAACAAAACTCAAAAGGATATTGACAGGCATTCCTCGTTGCATATCCCCAACGAGGGCTCCATTCTTACCAAAATGAAGGAGTGTCAGTTTATCGTGGACCCTGGTGTAGGAGCAGGACATAAACTGGGGTAGGGAAAGTTAAATCCCCGCCCGGCGCTGCGGCGGCCTCTTTCCGGGCAGCTGTTCCGCCAACGGTCGCTAATGCTAAATGCTAGTTAGCCAGCTGTTGTTGTTGTTTTGCCGGAGAGCGGCTGGAACCTTCAACCGAGAGTCGACAGCAACATATCCGGAATAGGCCTCAACATTTTTAGGGAAAACGTCCGGCTTCTCTCGCGTCCCGTTCGGTGTCAAGAGGCAGACTTCCCAGACGCCATAGCGTTATCGGGCAGATTGAGACGGAGTGGAACGCTACAGTGGGACTCTGCTATGTGGACTCCCTCCTCCCACTCCTCTCACTAGGACTCATGGTCTTAATTTTTTAAAGGCAGTCGTGAACAAATTAAACTACACAACGCCATCTTCCGCCCGGGATTATGAGGCACTAGCCTCTTTATCCAAGTTAAACTGTGGATACAAACCCTGATAGATATAAAGAGAGAAACGTTAATTCCAGTAATGTTCGATGTTTTGAATGGAAAGAAGTTTTTTTTTTACATACATGTAGAGACTAGATTTGTAATCCATGTTTATTAATAAGAACAATTTATTCTAAGAATATTTTTAGGAGGCATCTTATATTCAACCCAAATCTAATCAAATGGCAGAGAATTACATGGAAACTGGAACAATGGAGCAAAACTGTGTGAGAGAATGAAGTTACATTTGCATAAATTTGGTTAGAGGAAATTGGATTATGTAAAGACTGCTCCTGTATTTGACTGGAGTCACTTCTTTGTTGAGGCTAGATAAAGGAAATATTCTCTGTGCATGACTGCTGTCATCAAGAAATCTTTCAGAGCAGAGCAATATGTCCTTGGTCAGGTGTTGTAAGTTTTGATCTTATGAATGGCATAAGGGCTGGAGTCCAGATGTGGCCAGATGTCTCCGTTGGGCAGATCCCTCATCTGTTCCCCCTCACGCTCCGCTAGCTCTAGTGTCAATGTCGACGGGCCGAAGATTTCTGCCATGCGATAGGACTGCGTGAGGCGACGGAAGGACGATGTGTCTGAGATGTCGTCATCGAAGAGGTCGTCCATGAGCTCCTTGTTTTGTTTGCGCGACGCCCTCAGCTCATCGCTCAGGTCAGAAACCAGACCCTTAACATCCCTCACAAATGTGGAGCGGAGACCAAAAAGGCAGAGCAGGAACACCAGACCGGCACATATCCCAGAGACAAAGTACAGAGCCACTTTCTCAGGGAGACCTGAAGAAGAGGTCAAAGGTCAAAATGAGCTCATTTTTACTCATGTTAAAGATGACAAAATCACCATCATTAACAGTTCAAAAAATGTTTATGGTTTGTGTTGTATTTCCACCTTCAGAGGAATGTTTTGTTAGCCCGATTCTTTAGTTGGAAACCTGAGAATAAACCAGAGTCGATCAAGAGTAAAAATTTGACATTTATTGGGTCACAGGTAAAGTATTTCAGCGCTGGGCTCTTCACAGAGGAAACCTCTCTCTCAGGGTCTCAGTCGGCAAAGAGCTCTGAGATCTGGGTGTGATGGGTCTTTGTCTCCTAAACTGGGCACACCCCTCAAAAGGAGGACTGGACACAACCAAGTCCTATTGGTTAGTTATCTGTAAGACTAACAAGCCGGATCGCAATTCATGTTGATGACATTGGAATGTGGTACCAAATGGTGTGTGTATGTGTTGACTGAAAGACGTGGATCTAATGCAACAGAGAAAGAAAAGAGAGAACGAAAAGATAGAGAAAAGACAATCTGTGGTTACAGCCAGAGACTTCATATAGTTATAAAAGAAATAAAACAATCAGTAATCTACATAGATCATGTGATAGCATACTATGCTAAAGTGAGTATTTATAACCAAATCCTAACAGTTTTCTGCACTCCTTTACAGCAACCAAGAACTCGATTTTGTGTACGTACCGTATTGAAACCAAGATCTAGTTGATTTCAAATTGATTAAAAGAGGTGAACACTCAGAAAATAATACAATCTTGAGATCAGGGGGTCAGAAGGGTGAAAAGTCAAAATAACAAAATCCATGTTGCTGGATAGGACAAGGATGAAAAATAAACTGATGCAGCTGAATCATTGCTTTAGGCCTGATTCTGAAGGGTTGGCTTTGGTTGGCATAAAATAAACCAAATTTACCATCATCGGATTGAGGTCTTTAACCCTTAAGAAGCAAGATTGACATAGGTGTAACAAACAATATAAACTGAAATGATTTTATTTAATATTTTATTTTTATTTAACCTGTGTAATCCTGTAATATTTCTCCAAGACATTCTTTTTTCAATGGGTATGGGTTTTATTGTTTTTCAAGATTTTTTAGTGGAACAGACAGGTTTTCTGTGTTCTACTTCTTGGCTCTTTGCAAACACATCCAGGGAACCCCTCAAAGAAAGCTAAATCAGACGTATAAGCGGCCCTGATGTCCACAGGCATCAGTGCACGTACCGAGTATTTTTTCAATGATCTCCAGAGAGTTGGTTAAGATCACATTTTGTGGCCTGTAGGTGGGGCCAGTGTACCATCCACCTGCAGGTGAGAGGGGTCTGGACTCAGAGACCAGTTAAAGTCTGCTGCACAGAACAAAACCTGTGAGTATTTAGCACCACTCTCACCATGCGTGTAGTCGGAGATCATGAAAGGATCTATGGACCCTCGACCCACATCTTCGAGAAGGTATTTGGGCACTGAAGGGGAAATGAGAGAGTGTTACAGTAAGCGGCAAACCATATCAGTTTAGACCTGGACAGGGACATCTGCTCTGTCTTTTTACCACAAGTGAAGGACACCCGCAGGTGTTTCCTGGTGCCAGGAAAACAAGGGTCCCCAAAGGTTTGGGTGTCGGCCAGGACGGAACAATTCGCTCTGCCGTGACATCGGCGTGACACCCTCCTCAGAGCCACGGGAGACAAGCACTCTGAAATGGGAAACAAATATTCAGGAATCAGCAAATATGTAGATGTATAATTCCACAATCAGCCATTTTCAGCAGCATCAAAACTGCACTCTATCACCAACAGCTGTTTCCTGATGTTGCTACTAAGATTCAGACCCATGTTGGTCCGTGATCCGGAGTCCTGTGGGCAGTTAGGACTGCCATGGAGCAGGTGCCCAAAGGTGGCGGAGTAGATGGCGAGGACGGTGTCATTTTTACACGTCAGCCTCAGACGCTCATTTTCACACACCAGTCGTGTGTGATGGTGCTCTGAAAATCGTAGGACATGACCACAAAGAAAACAACAAAACAGTGATCACTCACAGAGAAACATTAAAATTCATTTTATGTTAAAACATATTACACCTGAGCTCTATTTGTTAGTGTCAAGCAGTCCAGTCAGCGTCAACACTGAAATTGTTCGTTATCACCACGAGGTATGCAAATATCTCAGTTCTGCCTGATTTTTTATGAAACTGAACTTATTGGTCCCTCTGTACACTCAAACTGATGCTGCTTGTTTCCCACTGTTTCTATATTAGCCAATAACTATTTCCTGTATTACTTCTTTTCGGTAAATGACAACGTGTAAAATCCCCTTTCCTCACTACACAATAAAACTAAAGTAAGACTCTCTGAAATAAGAAGAGGCCTCAGCTACCGGTTATATTTTTGTGTCAAACATTTTGCTTAAACTTAGTTTGTAACATATGTTACTATGTTACTCGATAATGGAGAACATCAGGATTCTAATGGGCTTCCACATGCTTTCTGTTTTTCTCCAGTAGCAGATTTAGTTAGTTTGGCTTTCTTTAGGATTAATCTTAAAATGATTTTAAATCAGACATGTTTTAGATAGTAACTTTTCCTCATAAATAAGTTGACGTCGAGCAACAGTTATATCTAACACAAAGCTTTGCTTTAATCTTCTCAAATAAGCAATGCTGTTCAGTTTCTTTACCAGTTCATTTTGACTGTGTTGTACCTGGTCGGCACTTGTAGGAGACTAAGAGGTACTTGCTGGTGAGCGGACAGGGGTCCTGCCCAAAAACTGGACTGAGAACGGGGATGTGACAAGACTGCTGGTCCTGACACTCTGACAACACCTTCTGAAATGTCAAGACAACCCATTTTGATCACTGCGTTCGGTAACAGCTCAGTTTAACGTGACGGTGGTCTCGTCTACCTCAACAGCAACCGCAGACATGCATTCTGTGTCCTCCTCCACTGTCTGGTTTGAGCCTTTGGAGGAGCACAGGTGCTTATTGGGAACATGTCGTCCATAGAAAGCTGACAGGACGGCCACAGATGTCCTGGAGGGACATTCGATGATGAGCAAATCTCCTTCACAAGCATGAGCCGTGTGGTTCTTCAGAATACTGTGGAGATACACTAAGAGACAGCACAGAGAAGCTAGTTTAAATAATTTTATCGCAAGTGTTAAAAAACGCATTTCTAACTTATTTATTGCAAATTATGCTGTTTGATGAATGGGTCTTCCGGTCATACTTCTTGTGTCAGTCCTCCTTGTGGACTGGGTGGTGTCCCCAGAGCCTCTGTCACTGGGTGTAACTCTTTAAACAATGCTTGGAGTATGACAACACACACAAACATGTCTGGCTGTAGCACATAGACACAGGACTGTAGCCTCCCTCCCATCTGCATTTCCTGTGCACAGCCAATCCTCTGCGAGCATATTTGTGCGTACTCCTTTATTTACTTTGTCGACTCGTTTTAAAGACAAACATCAGATCTGACTTTTGTGAAAGTTTAAAAGTTTCCTGGGGAATCGTGGCGATTTGTATTCAGCGAAAAGGTTACAGGTCTGTAGGATTATGTTAGAAGTGAGGTCAAATCTCCAGGAAATACACGAGTCAGTATTATGTCCTCTGAGGCGATGGAAACACAACTCTGTGTGTATGTGTGCTGCAACAAGGGCAGTACCAGGCACTCAATCACAATGAGCTATTATTAGGCTCCGATCTCAAAAAAGCTGACATTTTTCTGAGGTCAGATAAAAAGGTATGCAAAGCTCACAATAGAGCCAACATTCGGTATCATTATGAGATGAATAACTCAAAATAAGTGGACTGTTTATTTATTGCTTTGGAAGTATCTGGTCCCACTCTGTGAGTATTTAAGTTCAGGACCTGTTCTGCATGCCTCTTCACCCTGATTCTGGTCTATCAGGATGAATTTCACCAGCTGCTCTCAGAGCAGGATGTGCAGATTATTAGGAAATGTGTTTTCGCAGCTTCCTGCTGGAAACCCACACAAATGGAAAATCAAGCATCAGCTATTTTTTAAAACTTGTAATTGATGTGAAAAAAAAAGAAGAAGAGTGCACTTACTTGAGAAATCAGGCACTCCATGTGCCGTTTGCATCTTCAGAGCTAGAGAAAGAAGAAAGAGCAGACAAAAAGTACGACTGAGACTCCATGGCACTGTCATTGTGCATTCGCTGGCAACCGACTTTGGAGAATTTATTGAAACGGGTGGCTGCGTAGGGAGAGGGTGGTCAGCAGGTCAAAGATGTCGTTGTGTTTAACAAAAAACAGGCAGCCACAGTTAGCAGAAAAATAAATCACAGTTGACTGCTCTGAGCAGCACTTATGAGTCATCTGAAACACGTGTGCATTTATCCGAAAACAGGCCTTTTGGTCTAAAACATGGAACATTTTTTTACATTGTTTTTTAGAAATAATACACTGAAAACAATATAGTGTTTGGATCTCTGTTGAAGCATTTTAATATAATGGGAAATACTGCACTCATCAACTTCAAGGGTTAAATGCAAACAGAAAAAGAGCAGGGTTGGTTTCTCAAGCCTCCCTGAATGATTTCTGTTAAAGGCCGCAATTGTAATTGTTGAACCGTAATTCTAAATATTTGTCTCTTGGCAGGGGAGGAGGAGCCGAGGATGCAGCGTCCCCATCGTCTGTCCTCATCTGACCTCAGCACCCAAACACAGCCTACAGCTTTTGCCTGATCAGATCAAGAGCCTCACATCAAAGATGGTTCACTTTTTATAAACCTGCTACCTTACTCTAATAATCCTGTCAGACGCAAATGCAATGAATTTGTCCCTGTTAGCCAGCAAGCTTCAAAATGTATCACATTGTCCTTTTTCAGGGAAGGGCCACATGTTTGGTGGATTCCTTTTTGACGGTTCTCCTCCAAGTGGAAGGACGTATCTTGTATGACTCATTTCATGACATGAAAGTAGAGCTTAGTCATAGCTTTAAATTCCCCGATCACATTGGTCATACCTACCTAACAATATCAGAGGTCAAGAAAACGAACCAGCAATTAATCAGCCTTCTTCCAAACACAATAAGCCAAAAATCGGGAAGATCCACAAAGGAAAAGCTTTTCTTTAAGGTTAAAAAAAGATATCCGCTCAAACTTTTTTTTTTTTTTTGCTTACAGTGCTGGAAAACATCTTAACTTTGTGACCCTCTGTGTGTGGTGAGTTCAATGACATCATCAAGTCCCAGTCTTTTGGATTCCCTTTAACAGATCCTGTTTATGGAGATAAGGGAGTTTTTCCAGGTCACTTCCAGCTTCTGAGTGTTTTTTGGAGATATGTGTTTCTCTCTAAGGCTTTCCTATTTTTTATGTAGAAAAAGAAGAAGATGTTTGGTCAAAATTTCAAGAATTGCTCAGTTCTTCCACAGAAATTCTTCAGTAATCTCCCTGGGTAGAATTATCATGACAGTTTAGCCCAATTCAGTTTTATGCTCCACTCATTTCCCATTTCGTATGCACTGTCTTACTCATAATTTTCTATCAGCTGTAGTCAGGCAACCAAAAGCAACATACTCAATAGCCAACACAGGGCTCAGCATATTATCAGTGATTACAGGAATCGAAACGATTTCATTTAAATGTTTTGATTGTGTTTAATTTATCAAACAGGTTCCTGTAAATACTGCATTCATTGGAAAAGTAAAGAACAAACTAATAAAGTTTTAATCACGTGTAGAATAGGGAGTAGCACCTTAGTTACACATCACATTAAAATTCCATTCGCCTCCCACAGGAGTGTGGACAGAGTGATTTGACATTCCTCTGCTCAAGCTGTCTTTGAGAAGGAGTGGAACGTGTGTAAAAAGCAGATCAGATTTGGATAAAGAGCAAATCATGACCTCTTTGACTTTGCAGACCTTCACAGAAGAAATAGGAGGATTGTTTTGGATTGTTGCACAATGATTTTTGTCTTATTTACTTTTGTGAAATGGTCCAGTCTCTCAATTACATTTCCAGGGTTTGTTGGTGATTTCTGTGTAATAGGTTTGCTTGATTTGGCCCATCTCTCTGTAATGTAAACTCCCTGGTTCCTGCTTGAGATAACATGGTTCACAGCCTGGTGATTCTGATGTGTGCTTTCGTTTATAATCCCTTGTGATGCTATTACAAAATGAATTTCTGCTGGTGGTGTCAGTTCTTTCTGGGAGGCGACGTAATTAAATTTCACCTCCTCTTATTATTGGAAGTTTTACCATGTTCCAGGAAACACCGGTGCCGAGAGCTGAGCCCACAGTACCCAGTCTTTGATTTATACTCTCTATCTTAACAGAAGACTTCACCGACTCACATTTCACATATTTTTTCCAGTAGAAAAACATCAAAGAAATTTCCAGGTAAAAATGTGTTATGGTTTGCTTTTCAAACAACTATTATGCAAAGTCTGAGCTTTTCATGGTTGACCACTCAGGGGATCTCCACCACCGTGTTGCAACATATCGCTGAAAAGAATTCTTACTTGAAGGAAAGCATTTTGAAGAATGCTGTTCTGTCCCTCCTTATGAGCTCATTTCTACAACTGACCAACTCTTTAATGAAACACCTTATAACAGTATTTCTTATCAGCTTTGCCCCAGTGTAGATATATTCTTTTTTAGTTATGTATTTGATCAAGTTCTTTCCTCTAATAGTTTTGAGAATAAATACTAATTGGTTCCTACTTATATTGAACCTTCTCGGCCATGGCTGATTCCTTTACTAACACGCATTTTCAAATATCAGAACTTTCATAGCCACTGCAACCAACACGGGCATTTTGTCGAGGGACCCTTCAAATGGAGCGACCTCAGTTTGAACCTTCAGTTGGTAAATGAGGGCTCCTCTCCCCCATTTTCTGCCACTTCAGTTTGGGTTGACACACAATTCCTGTCAGTTTTTAATTGAAAAACAAATCAAATTGCTTTGAGGACATACGAAAGAAAAGAAGCATGAGGACCCACAAAAACAATCCGTACATCTGTCATCTTCCATCTGAAAGACTCGCTTTCAGTTCTTGTTTCTCTTTTCAGTCAATTTATATTGCCATTCCTTTGCAATGTTCTGTACATTTTAATACTCTATAAACCAGTCATTAATAGTAAAGAACACAAGAGTCAGCTAATGTAACCAAACATATTTTTCAAGCAAATGTTGTAGAGTATGAGGGGAGCAAGTTGAACTTTTACATGAACATTTCTAATTCAGTTAAGTTCATTCAGATGTTTCTAACATTCACGAAAAACAAACAACAGTATTCAATATGTTTTACTTTTTGTAATAATTGTAGAAGACTAATCCCTGTTAATCCCTAAACTCACTGAGTCCTTAATTATTAAAATCACCGGAAGGTGGCTAAAATCATGAGTCTGAACTGCATCTGTGTCTTACAACATAGATATACAGAAATCTATTTTAAGCTCTCTCCTCATATAGTTTGGCTTTGAGTATATAAGAGAGCGTGTACCCCGCCTATTTCCCTGGACCCTCCCTCCCACTGGCTTGTACAAGTTGGCTCAGAGTGATAGCCTCCCGAGAGCCCTCAGACAAACCCAAGCTGGCGTGAGGTGTTATTCTTTTTCCTGACATCCACCACAAAAACACTCTTGAAACCAGTGCTGCATTTATTCGAGGACACTTTTGTCAGGATTCTCTCTACAGCTTTGTGGACTTTTCAAAAGTAAAAACAAAACCTTCACTGAAGAGGAATCTGTGGCTGACGGATACTTGGACTTTTCCAAAGTGATTAAAACTTTTTTCTTTCACAACATGGCACTTTGGCAGAGCTCAGACAAGGAGCCAAGCATCGAGCTGTTCATCAAGGTTAGTCGGTCCCTCTTCTTCTATTCTGACGTGAATTCCCAGCCAAAAGTGTTTGATGTGATTGCACATGAAATTGAAATGCCGATGTTATTTGTCCTTTCATCATGAGGAAAAACTGACATCACAGCTGGATTTGGAACTTGTTTATCCATCAGCAGTACTGTAAAAAATCAGCTAAACTGCTCACATACAAGCAACATCAATCAGAGGACAACTCTACTTTTGATTGGTGCTGCCTCCAGAGACCATGTGCTGCAGATGTGGAGGTGTTTGTATTCCCCTGAGGGTCAAAGCTGGCTGTTATCAGCCAATTCTGAACACAGACCGAGGGCCCGTCTTATCATCACGCACCCAGAAAGAGCAGGCAGCGTGGAGAGCTGTGACCAAAACCAGGCACACCCACTTTACTCATGCATGCATTCAGATATAAAAAAGTAATAGTTCCATCAAACAAACATACATCACCCTTTATCCTCCAATATAGTTAATGTGTAGAAATGTATCTGTATTATCAACAGATAGAACACACTGATATGAAAACAACAGAAGAAAAGACAAAAAATAAACAGGAATATATCAGGGTGGCGGACGGTACATTGTGTCATCATGCTGAAGGAAGGAGTAAACGTTCAGTCAATATGAAATAAATATTTATGATGATTGGTCAAACAAAATTCATCAGATTTAATGTTTCTGCAATGCAGATTTCAGGACCTTTCGATTTGATAAGGCTAACGTTTTCATGAGAGCTGTGGGAGTCTTTTTTATATCACTTTATTTAAAACATGGCAACAAAAAAGCACATACTGTACATTTGAAAAACTTTATCTTTGACAAATGATTAATCCAAGGTTTCTGCTGTGAACTGGCTCAATAAGGAGAGTAAATGTCGGTGTCTATTTTCCATAAGACAATGACTGTCTCCCTTCCGCTGGGGGGAAATGGCCCTGGACCAGACCCCCTGTCCTTTTAAAAAGGGGCTGTAGATGGGCAAATGTCATGGAACGATCTTGTTCTCAAGTTTAAACAGATCATAAAACAGCGTTGCTGATATTTTTCATCATCTTTTTCAGGCTGGACACGATGGTGAGAACGTGGGGAACTGCCCCTTCTGCCAGAGGCTCTTCATGGTGCTGTGGCTGAAAGGAGTCAAGTTTACAGTGACCACCGTTGACATGAGGAAGTAAGCACCACTCTGAGTGGAAAAAAAACAGAAACACTTCCTGAGCATCTGGTTGTGGGGACTTTCACACAGAACTCTTTTAAGAAGCAAACCAGTTTGAAATTGAGACATTTCTTTGTTCCGGTAGGGTGTGTTCCCAATTTTTTGGTCGAAGGATCCCATAAACTTAACACGTACAAAGAGCTCTCAGTCATTTTCAAACAAACACACTATTTAATTGAGGCTTTATTCTGTGAATGTCTCAGGGTCATTACTGCCAAGCAAATAAGAACAGGAAAGATTGAAAGGATGCTGACAAATGACTAATTCAGAAACACACAAGCGGGCCTTTTAATCGGAGTTTGACTCCCAGAGCTGTGTACACTAAAAGCCTTTGATAAGATCATTTCTCGAGAGGGCCACTTTTTTATCCTGACAGGTTAAATAACTGATTGTTTCCGAGGATAGGTGTGTTTGAGAATTTTGAATCCTCCCTCTCTAAATGCACCACGTCCTCTCTGTCTTTTTGTATCCTCTTCAGGAAACCTGCTGAGCTGAAGGACCTGGCCCCTGGGACTAACCCACCTTTCCTTCTCTACAATGGCACCCTTAAGACAGACTTCATAAAAATCGAAGAATTTCTTGAGCAAACACTGGCCCCTCCCAGGTATCATTGTGTTTAATAATTAAACTAATACAGATATAAGAAGGTTTTATGGTTTATTCTCTTTGAGCAAAAGGCACACCCTAACTTTGTCCCTCTTGCAGGTACCCCCACCTCAGCCCGCTAAACAAAGAGTCCTTTGACGTGGGTGCCGACATTTTTGCAAAGTTTTCTGCCTTCATCAAGAACAGCCCAAATAACACCTGTAAGTTTGGGTGCTAAAAAAGTACTATTTTCTGTGCAAAGTACAAGCAATTTCATTGCACCCCAGGCAACAACAGACCAGATAAAATAACATCCTTGTGTGTCTGACCCTCCAGTCCAGGAAAAAAACCTGCTACGAGAGTTTAAACGTTTGGATGACTACTTAAACTCCCCCCTACCAGAGGAGATAGACCACAACTCAGCAGAAACCATCCTCGTCTCAAAGAGGAAGTTTCTGGATGGGGACCGCCTCACCTTGGCGGACTGCAACCTGCTGCCCAAGCTGCATGTTATCAGGGTGACCAAGATTTATTCTTATTTCTTCTCATTTTAGAAAAAGAGAGGTCAATGCTTGTCAGATGTCTAAATACCCAATAAAAATGAAAACAGTGGAGCATATCCATTCTTTAACAGCATTTAGTCAATCTACTCAAGTAAAAAAGGATGCTTATCTTATTCATACAATTTGGAAATTCAAAAATCAATTTTAGATTGCTGTCTTGATGACCGGAATCAATCTTTTCCCTCATATCTTTAAATTAGGTCTAATATGAGACTCTAAGAACGCACAATTTTGATGACCCTTTCAATTTATTTCAGATTGCTGCCAAAAAGTACTGCGACTTTGACATTCCCAGCCACTTCACAGGCGTTTGGAGATACCTCCAAAATGCTTATGAGAGAGAGGAGTTCAAACAGACGTGTCCCGCCGACATCGAGATTGAGAAGGCTTACTTCACCGTGACCAAGAGGACATAAAGCTTTCCTTCCAGTGTTAATGCCCTATTTTCACCAAGTGTAAGCATGCATTTAGACTATTTCGTCTGTGAAAGGAGCTTCCATCACCACAATAAAATGTGGCAATAAACCAGAATATTCCATTTTAAGAAACCTTGAGATGCTATAATAGTGCATTTTATTGGCCATATGTATTGATTGTGGTCACTCACAGACAAAGAAAGGCCAAATGTGCAATTGACTGTTGATAATAGGTTAGGTCTTTGTTTATAGTGTAAATATAGATGTTTTTGCTTGTTTTTACCAATCGACACCTGACTGAAATATGTATGATTGCGTTAGTAAGAGCAGCAGCCGGAGAAACAGTTCATTTCACTAAAATTATGTGCTACACTCCTGTATTTTGATATGATTAAGTTGAATCACTTATACATGAATAAAACGATCACATTATTCTGTCTCCGTCTTAATTTTGGTGTGTATGTCTAAACCTTTGTCTCGCACATGTAAAACTGCTTCACACAGATGGCATTTCTGATATTCAAGTTTATTTTCAGCCACAGAAAAAGACCATTTTACAGTTTCAAAAATATATCTTCTTTTGATCCAGTGTAGACGAGCTATGTGCCATTTGTTGAACACAAAAAGGAGGGCGTTGGACAACGTTTCCATGCTTGAATCACACCATTTGTCCTGCTGCTGTGCACTAGTTGGTCACACAGTACTTCCAGAAACATGCTGTGTTCAGGGGCAGGAGAAAAAAATAAATTTTTCAAAATCTCAACATTTTCAGTGGAAATTCAATGCCTAGCCCCACAAAGAAACCAACATACCAAATAAGAACAGTGCGTGTCATATTTTATTGTAGGACATGCTTTTCTAAAACATTTGAAAGTCTGACAATGACCTCTTAATGGTGGAATACTGTGCGCCACGTACTGCGCAACGTCTCACCTCTTTTGTTGGTTTTCGGGAGACTCTGCTCTGATCGGAGAAAACCCTGAGAGCGAAGCTTGTCGGCCGCTGCCAGTTTCAGGACGACTTCTTTCAGGTCCTCAACCTGAAAGCAGACAACACAAAAACAAAAGATGTCCATGACACGCCCACAAGTGTTGCAGTACAGGTTTAACTCCAACAGTCTGTCATCATCTGGTGTCCTTTTTTAAGTTAAGTAAGGCATTATTTTGCCTTCAGGCATTTTTAGACTTTAAGTAGGAAAATATATTCACTTGTTTTCAAAATTCTATAACACATATACCACATTATTATCGTGTAAAAACATGTTTCGGGGCTTACCATATTTCCAAACCTGTCCTGTTGTGCTGAATCCTTTGCTCCTGAAGGTGAAAGAAGAAATGTTGTTACTGTCCCGTGTCTTGCTTGTCTTACTGGAAATGTCTGTGTTTTGAGGTATGCAGATTTTACCATTGTTCCAGGAGTCTCTCCTTCCATTTAGTGATGGATAGAGATTATTCACCTCCCTCGGCTCTGCATCAGCTGTGTTTGCTCCATCATCCACTTCTGATACTAATTTCTGGATGAAATCTGCTTAAATTAAATAATGTTTTTCTTATTTCTACATACTCAATTAAAAAAAAAACTACTTTGAAGAAAATAATTGAATTGGTGTACGGAACATAAAAACATGCAACAATACAATGTAGATTACAAGTCAGAGGGAAAAAGAATTTCCAAAAGCGATCTGAAATTTTAGGAAATTGAATTGAGTCTGACAATAAATGACAGGTTAGAAACTTACCTGCTTGTGGCTCCAGGCTGTTTTCAGTGTACAGGGGCAGAGGATGCGTCCATGATGTTGAACATATCCCAGCGACAAGGGAGAGCAGAGCCAAAGAAAGCATGGTGTCTCTGTGTTCCGGCAACCAGACTGTTCCTCAACTCGACTGAGAACTTCACTTATATTTCCCTCACGGTCATCCATCAAGTTCTGATCAATACATTATCATCACACACAGTCTCCCTCTTAATGGTTTTGGGGCGATGGGTGAGGTGTCAGAGACACAATTTAGTGGACCCTGTCAATTCAGCCGAAGCCTATCTCTGTTTGTTCAGAGCAGCCAAACAAATGTTTGTTCCTCAGCAGTAATCAGAGAAGCTCTGATGGTTTGTGTTTGACACCATCTCTGTCTCATAGGCCGTTCAAAGGCGTCATTGCTCATGGCCGAGTTCAAATCTGGAGGAAGTATGACACTTTGAGCATTTATGTCATATTGTGTTTGATCGGTAGTGTCTGTCAGGCCATTAGTTTGGACTCTTGGGGCAGTGTGTGTTAAATATACAAATTCTTTATGATCAATAGATATCTAGTTTTGTTTATCATTTTATGTAATATTTTAAATAATCTTACTTTAGGCCTGTTAGTCAAGGTCTAAAGGTTAAGTTTTGAAAAAAGAAAACTTGGGAAATGTAATTATGTTTGTATATTTTATACTTTTTGTACATTCAAACAATAAATTAAAATCTAAGTTGGTGATTCACTTTGAACCAAAGGTAAAATTATGATCCAAGAATGATTTGTGTCATTGTGTCATTTAATACATTGCCAAAAAAGAAAGCCAGTCTGTTTTTAAGACAAATCAAACATAGAAAAGATAAAGGGAAAGTTTCTAGCTTTGGCTTTTCAAAAATGGTTCAAGGTATAGGGCAGTTTGTCAAACTGAAAGGTCACTAATACTTTTTCGGTGAGTGTACATGGTACCAGGTGATTTATTGTCTCCACGTCAATGAGGCTACTGCTGAAAACAACATTTGATGCATTCAGTTCCTGAGTAGTAAACGAGAAGAATCTAAACCTGATGTCGAGACGCAAAGCCCAGAGGTAAATCTGAAACCTACATCATTAGCAAACAGAAATAGTTTACGGTTATGATGTTCAGTCAGACTGGGCATATTCAATCTTTTCATTGAGGCATTTCATTTATAAATACATATGTTACTTGTACCACACCATTTGATATTCTTTATACAATTCAAAATTCCAGTCAGCAAAACATTTTTGTTTTCCCAAATACTTACCATTGTATTGTGCATTCAACACAGAATAAATATGTATTTTTAAAATGAAGTATTATTCTTCTACAAACAAAGAGATGGCAAAAAAATAAGGAAGAGGATTTGTGACTATTTGGTTCAAACTGAAGGGGGCAACCTTCGCCTTCGTTGTCAGTCAGTCTAAGAAACGAAGAAGAAGGAGAGCAAAGAAGAAGAAGAACGCCTCTACCTGGCTGGCGTTCTCTGCCGTCATATGCCTGCTGCGGTTGACGTGTTAGCCTGGTCAAACAGGAAAAGTGCGACCTGATAGACTGCAGGCAGGCACTTCCATTAGTAGAAACGGTAAATATACTTCATTTTTTCTTTTTTGTTGCTAACAAGACCCCTAGCAAGCTATCCTTGATAAAAAGCTAACTGTTAGCAAGCAGTTGATTGTCGGTGTGACTTCAGCTTTAGCCCCTGGTCTGGGGTTTAAAGTTACTTGTTAGCGGTCCTCGCGATATACCTTTTATATATTATATACAATAAGGCCGTGGACTAGCAAACATTAAAGTGGCCAGTGTAACGTTGAATTTCTTGTGTCAATGTAAACAATAACGTCTTGCGTTTAACCCCAAATTCTTGGATAAAAACAAACCGTATTAAAGAGAATTAAGATCAACTGTAGCATCCCAGGGTCATGGGATCCTTTCGTGTTTGAAATGCAATAAAGTGACGTTAAAGATGACTATTATACAACCCTACAATGTTTGCTTACTGCCTGGAAGTGTTACTTTTATCAAATAGTTCAGTAATAGATACGCTCATTAAAAAAATGTGTCCATCTGGCTTTGGGGAAGAATTTTCACATTTATTTACATGTGGTAAAACTGATTTGACCAGCTAAGAATAAACTGAGAGACCAGAATTTTTTGTTTCTAAAGATGAAAATACTCTCCTCTCTTCCTTTGTTTTTGTTTAAGTTTTCGACTACTTTTTAAGAAAAATCGTTCATTTCCACACTGAATTTCCTTCAGTGTGGAAGTCTGACTTTTGACTTAAATGGTGCTCAGATAGGAATGTGTAGGAATTTTAAGCAAAAAAACAACTAAAGCCCAGACATGATGTAGCAACCAATCTTGACAGACGATCTGACCCCAAAGCCACAGTTGTTTCCAGCTCTCCTTGTGGCCAGAGAAGGGGAAGCCATAAGCTGTTTGAGTTTGGGATTGGTCCAAGCCATGAACAAACATTAGCTGGTGGCTCATTCTTGATTGTTAGCTGATAGTCGGGTAATTCAAGTAAACTTTTACTTACAAAAAAGGAGGTTTATTAAGTCTGTGTCAGTTCTTTGTTAGCTGTATTTTATTACTTTTGGGGCAAAATTTCTATGTAGACATTAAAAGCTCAACCAAAGATAATTGTTTGGTGTGTATATTTACATGTGTATATTTATTTGTTTTGTTTTTTTAAATAGCCTCAAAAACATCTGGATTTCTGGTGGCATTGTGACTGAATTTATTTATTTTTCTACAGTGACTGCCGCCAGTATGTTGTCTGAAGGAGGCTCGTTCATGAAGGGGATGGTCATGGGAGGCATATTTTGTTTGGTGCTGTCTTTCATAAGTAGCTTCAACCCCATCCCAAAGTCTGAGACAGAAGAGCACCATCATCACCATCATGTCAAAGCGGCAAGCAAAGAGGAGCTCCAGAAGCTCTCTGACAGTCAGGCCCAGCACCTGACCAGCCAAGTACGCGTCTACTGTGTGATCATGGTCCAGCCAAAGAACATTGTTTTCTGGGCGACCGCTTTAGACACCTGGAGCAAACACTGCGACAAGCCCGTATTTTACACCTCGGAGTCGTCCAAGGCGCTGGAGGCGGTGGACCTCAACGAAAAGGACGACTGGGTTCGGCTGCGCAAAGCTCTGAAGCACGCCTTTGAGAATGCCGGCGACCTGCGCTGGTTCTTCGTGGCGCAGCCCAGCACCTTCGCTATCATCGAGAACCTCAAATACCTGGTGCTGAGTAAAGACCCGGACGAACCGTTCTACCTGGGCAAGGCGGTGAAGTCCGGGGAGCTGGAGTACGTGGAATACGAGAGCGGCATCGTCCTGAGCCACAACGCCCTGAAAAGGCTGGTGAGCGTGTTCGAGGACGAGGAGAAGTGCCCGGTAAGGGGAAGCGCTTTGTGGAAGCTGAGCGAGGACAAGCAGCTGGCCGTGTGCCTGAAGTACACCGGCGTGTTCGCGGAGAACGGAGAGGACGCGCACGGGAAGGGCCTGTTCAACAGCAGGAGCGTGGACAGCCTGATCACAGACAGCATGAAGAACAACCCCACCGACGTGGTGGAAGGCTGCTGCTCCGACTTGGCCGTCACCTTCGGCGGGATGTCCCCCAACCAGATGCAGGTCATGATGTTCGGAGTTTACAGGCTCCGCCCCTACGGCCACGACTTCCAGGACTGGTTAACGTTTTACCCCCCAGAAGGTTCAGACAATGATTAGTCTCCTTCCATCAAGCTGGACGTGTCCTTTTTAAGGTTTTGCTTCTGTGACGGCAAACTCTAGGGTGGGAGGATAGTTTTTCTTAAGCTGTTTGTAAAACAGGGTCCCGGGTGGTAAAATGACTTTTATGTATATTTGTACTTTTTGCACTTGAAATGATGGCACCCAAATTCTATGTGGTGTTAGTTATGGATGTACCATCACTTGAATGCAGACAGAATTAAGGGGAAAAATGTAAAGGTCGTATGTGTGCTATGTGATTCTCTTTTTGTGTTGATGATTGAAATGTCGTGTGTTGTAGGTGTCAGTCTGTTTGTGGTCTTAAAGCAAAATTAGGAATTATTTTCACTTAAGTTCCAACTTAGCTTGTTTTAAGGCATTATTTTAAATTCAAAGCTTCTCCATGAAACCTTATCCCTCCGGTTCAAAGGCTGGAGTTATGCATCCTCGATCGGTGTCTCAACCCGATCCGACTTCAGGAGCCCCGCTCGTTTGGGTGTTCACAGTCAAATGAAAAACGTGTGCTTTACAGTCTGAGGTTTCAGTGGAAGTTTACTTTTTCTACTTCTTTTTTACAAACACACGGCCATTAAAATGGCTGGGTGCACGCTTTGGATAATGGTAGAAGTAAGACTCAAGCTGATATTGATGTGAGCTGGAAAATAATCCAACAATAACTGTAGTCGCCTCTGTGTGCAGAAGAGTGCGGCCATCTGTTCTGATCATAATTTAATATTTTTGCCTTGGTTTCTGAAAGTCAAATTACTTGAAATAGCGAGGGCTTTCGGTTATTACATATTAGGTGGAAGTCAAGAAATAATCTCAATTTATTTATCTTTTTTTTTATATCACAATTATATGAGCCGAATCATTATCTCAGAATGAATAGAGGAAGGATATTTTTAAAGTTTTTTTTTTTTTCTTTAAATCTGTGCAGCCTAATTCACTAACCAAGCCATCCAAACGTTTCCTTTGCATTCATGCTACAACCTGAATGTTAATACAAAAAAGAGAGTTGAGAGAGTTCACCCTCCATTTCAGCAAGCATTTGACAGACATAAGTGAATAACCGTTGGATAACCAAAAGCCGTCTGATGTAGAAATTCTAAACTTCTATATTGATCTTTTGTAAAATCCTCATGAAGACCTTTTTTTATGTTTGCTGTATGATAGAAGTCTGGTATTAAAATTATATTGATATATTTGATTTTACAAGAGGTAACATTTCTAAGGTTTCTGTATTTAAGTTTGTCAAAGTGCTCCACCAAAAAACAAACAAAAGCTTTTCCATACCAACATCTTGAATAAATTCACTGACATGTTTTGCTGAAGAATAAAATGCATATTTTTCTGCTCTATTGACCTTAGTGTTATATGTTGAATGGCAACCAGTGGGAGCCTGAAACCCTCTGAAAGTGCCACTTAGATCAGATGTGATATTCACTGGAAGCAGGGTGTGTGAGCCATGTCCTCTGAAAGGAATAGGACAACTGGTTTTACAACTTCATTTCACTGGCAAACCCTCAGCTACGATTACTATTCACACATCTTCCAACAAAGAAGTCACCTGTGTAAAATCCTGCAGTGGCACTGGAGCAACGTGCACTTCCATCTAACACAGAATACGCACTGACCATGGTTTAAAGCGAGATCTTGTCTTTATTTGTGCATCATGATGGTCGATTTAAAGCCTCCAGCAGGTTACACAGCTATGTCTGTAAACAGTTGACTGGCAGCTCCAGAGCTCCACGCATCATCTCGGGTGTAACAGGTGCTGAGGTCATCATTTATATGTCCTCATGTGCCACAGGCCGTCGTTCAGATAGTGCACGTTCTCGATTCCGATTCCCTTGTTGACTTTTTCTCTGTTTGCAGGAAAAAAAAAGAAGATTAGACGAGCTCCCACGTTAAAAGGAAACGGATCTAAATGTGAGGATTTGGGCTGAACTCTTACATGCTTTCTGCTGACATCTTCATGACGCCCACACAAAGTGCATGCTGTTTCCCCTCTGCCATAATGGCCTGGGTCCACTTATTAAAGAATTTCATGTCAGAGGTGAAAGTTGCAAAGTTAAATATGTATTATTCACGGCTGGGAAGGGGCACAAAAGATATTTAACCAGCATATGTTACAGTCCAAAGGATACGACGACTGTGTCGGCCTCAGCGGGGTAGAGTTTGGCGCCCGGTGACGTCAGCCCGGGACACATGATGTTTGCACCGCTCAGGACAAATTTTATGGCCCCTTTGTCTACTTGCTGGTGTGGGAGGATGAAAGGATCTAAGACCACGGAAGGAATGATTAAAACCCAACGACAGTGAGCTGAAAATCATCCGGGAGGTGGCGGGAAAAGATCTCACATTTATGCAGCAGCCTGAGCGTGGGGTAGAAGGGCCCCTCTCTTTGTCTGAAGAAAAGCAGCTCGCCGTTTACTGTCAGGATTTCAATGTGCTCGTGGCTGGAATAAATGCAGAAAACTACAACTCAAGCAGGGAATTCACTGGGCCACAGAAGTGTACAGAGGCATGAAGAGAAACAAATACGAAGCCTACCATCTCACTATTTTGACTGGGTCCTTTTTGGGCATTATTTGATTGAGCCATGACTCGATGTCGGGGAACTGTTCCAACAGCTGGTTTTTGATCCCTTTGATCACAGACGTTTTCAGCTGGATGCAGTTAGACACATTTTCTTTCTCATCAAATCTGAAAAAGTTTATCAGGAAATGAAACGACAGGGAAAATGCATTTGCATTAACACATTTCTTTTAGATGGAACTGTTTCACAGTCCCGTTAAAATATTTAAATAAAGCAGTAATTATGTATTTTGGGGGAAAACGTATTTAATTTATGTGGTGCAGCCACTCTGCATCATCAATGCAAATATAGTCGAATGTACATAGTGGAAAAAACTTTAGCTGAAGACAAAATGTTCTTGATCTGCAGATAAACTGGTGAGAAATTTTGAGATTATTACTCTGCCAATGACAAAATTTCAAATTAAAAAATCTCATCAGACAACATTATTACAAAAACAAGTCTAATACGTTTAAGGTTATGACGATTATACAGATATACTTAGAAAAAAAAGGCAGCTCTTGTCATTTCCCCCCCAAAATATTCCAGTTTAGTGATGGGAAAGCAGTATATTACAAAACCTTTCTAGATTTGTATTTGTGAATATTGTGAAGTATATTTTCTTAATCCATACAACAGCACATAATTAGCTCTGCCAGTGATCCGTTGCAAAATGTATGGTTGGATCATTTATTACAGCTGCATAACCATGGTAACAGCATTGAGCTCAGAGGTGAATGAAACAGAGGGATCACTACATTTCTGAACGAATTTCAAAGGGGAATTTTTTTTGCTTCAGTGGGACTCAACAGTAGCAACATAAACAATAGAAATAAGTTAATTAAAAAACTATACAGCTATACAGTAATTATGGAAATATAACTAGAAACAAATAGTAATTATTAGAAAATTATGCCACCAAAGATACAAAAACCTAAATCAGAAGGTTTTTATTTAACATGTACAGTTGTGTGTTTATGTCATTATCAATTATTGCCCAGTCTGCTGACCATCACAGAGAGGAGTTATAAGGTATTATAGCCACACTTCTTTGGCATTCAGTGGTGTGACGCGGCTGAAAAAGGCATCTGCTGATGGAGATCCTGTGATTACCATCACACTGTGCTAAATGTTGTCCGGTGTTGTGTTTAATTTGGACATCATCCTCCCCTTTTCTACCCTTAGTCTGCAGTGCACAACCGCACTGAGGACAGCGCCAGCGACCACAGACTCATAAAACACCCTGAGCATCATGCAGCAGATGTTGAAAGGCCAGAAAATAGGGGCGTGTGCAGCCTTTCCTGTGGATTGTAACGGTACACAGCCTCATTTAATGTTGTCTCCCTGAGACTGACACTGAATACATCTCCAATTCTATCTCCTTTTAAAACTACAGCTAATTTACAATGTGTCAGGTTTGTATTTTTAGAGAACATCATTGTATTTTTAAGTGCTCATCATGAGTAAGATAACCTCATATGCAGCTTAAATGTAGTGTGGTGAATATTTAACTGTTTCCCCTAAATTATATTTAGGAGTAAAGCATCATATTCACAATAAGTGATGCACAAGCACTTCAGGACTGTCATTCATTCATTCATTCATTGACAGACTTCACACAAATGATTTCTTGTCAGAAAACAATTGACAGAGAACCATTGAATATTTGGGAAACACTCCTCAGGATGACTTCTACTGTGGCATTTGTGTGATTCCATATATCACGTTTTATACGTGTAAACAATGTCCAACTTATGGTAGATGTCGCTGATTATTTTTCAGTCACATGACGCTGAAAAAGATTTACCTTCATATCGATAACAGATCTTTTTCACCGAGACAAATTATCTGCCATAACACGTATTTGCTCGCCTTAATGAGCACCTGAAGGTAAAATTTAGACGAACTAAATTAAGCTTCTGCGTCGTGCTAACCGTTAGCTGCCACAAAGTACTGCTAGCTAACGTTTCAACTAAAAAATTATCAAAAACTTACTTTTTAAACATTCTTGCTTGTCACGGTTTCAGCCTTCTTCAAATGTGTCAATGCTTATACGAAATTGGTGTACCACGTCAGGAAAGGTAAACAAGAAAAACTCTAAGTACAACTCAACTCTGTCTCATACTGCTACGACTATCCCACGCTTCAGTTAGCAGAGCAGGGCCAGCAGTGTGAGATCGCGACATTTCACGACAGTCAACACGTAAAGGCAGTGTTCTTCTGTCACCATGGTAATACATCTGCCGGCGAGCGGTTGGAAGAAAACAAACTAGCAG
Source organism: Menidia beryllina (assembly GCA_013363375.1). Lineage (NCBI taxonomy): Eukaryota > Metazoa > Chordata > Actinopteri > Atheriniformes > Atherinopsidae > Menidia > Menidia beryllina. The sequence continues at coordinate 4,901,868 of JABUIW010000031.1, read as the reverse complement.
TGTAGTGTTTTCTCTTTCAGAGGTAGCTAATCTGGAATGAATACATGCTTTTTAAAAATGTGTTTTCTGAAAAGCGATTATCTAAATATAAACCTATTATATAACTGATTGTGCTCTGATACAAATACATCATATACAAAAAAGTGGACAGAAAATTCAACTTACAATGCACTTGTTCGATCCTTATTAATTACATGAAAATATTTGTAGATAGTCTTGCAAATTAAAACATGTGTTTGTATAAACCTAAATCTTTGAACGACTACGACAGCAACGTTTGACCTCGAGCCTACAGCGTTGCCATGGCGCCATCTTGCGGCCAAACCGCAACAAAGTCGGTATTTTTAAAAACACGCTTGTGCAAAAAGTACTTTTGTACAAAGTACTTCCGGTGGGGTCACCGTCTACCTTTTACGAGCGAATTTTTTTCGTGTCTACCAGGGGTTGTTTTGATAACACTTTAGCTCGTTAATAGTACGTTTACATGTCTTCCGTGAATAATTTTCTGTAACGGCCGCCTCACTAGACCGCTTTATCTGAACTACTTCACGACGCGGTTCGACAAGCGAGGCAAGAAGAGGAAGCAATAGCCAACCATCTTTATTCCTGTGCCAGCAATAACAAGAAAGAGACAAGGCTAGGTTTTAAGTGGGGCCGAGTACTTTGTAATTTATTGTCTGTTTTATAGTGGATAACAGAATTGGTAAAAAAAAACTCCCCGTGTTGAGACAGACAAAAGCGCTCGGACATTGTGCTCTTCCCCCGGCAAGCCTAGAAGTTTCGGATCAAAATACTGGCTATTAAGAATTAGTATTCCCGTTTTTTTCATGTTTCCAACAGGTTTATCTTCCCCTAACCCCCCACCACCGCCAACCCAGGAGGCTAGACCCGCGTCTACTGATGTCAAAAACGACAGCAGCAACATCACATCTCCGAAAAAGAGGAAAATAAACGGCTCTGAGAGGGAAGATACTAGTGACACGATCTCTTCTTCGCCTCCCAAGACCCTGAATTCTTCCTCCTCCTCCTCTCCCTCCTGCTCTCCCACTCCGCTGCACATTCAGAAGAAGTTGAGGTTTGAGGATTCGGTGGATTTTATTGGACTGGATGTGAAAATGGCTGAGGAGGCTGCTGCCGCCGCCGCTGCTTCGTGCTCTAATAACAAAAGCAAAGCCATGTTTCTCCCCGGTGGCGTGGGGCACCACGCAAACGGACTGACGAAAACCGCAGGATCCGGCACTTTCTCCAGCAGTAAACCCGGTGCTGCCAAGAAACTAGTCATCAAAAACTTAAGAGGTATCAGAGACGCTGGTGGAAGATGTGTTTCCAGTTTAAAGCCAACTTCTGACAAGTCCCTTTGAATACAGTGAGGGGTGCTTAGTGGATACCTCTAATAGGACCTGTATTGTTTTTAAATAGCTTCTGAATGGTTTTAAAGGCACTGATACTATTAAGTACCATTACATTTACAATTTAGCTTTTTAAGAAGTAATCTGACATGTCTAGTTAGTATGTGTATTTATCTGGTTGGGATAGGTGTAAAAAAATTACTAGAATAGTTCATTAAGTAAAAACACTCAGTCAAAATAATCAAAACAGTAAAATACCAAGATGTGGTTAAAGTTGCCATAGAGGTTAGGTAAAACGGTGATTGAGCTTGTTTACTGTTTTATAAAGTAAATATGTGTTTATATTTATGTTTGTGCTTCTTTAAAACAGTAGATTGCTCTAGCTGTAGACACTGAAGTGCATCATTCAGTGTATTCAACTGTAAACATTTGTGTTTTGTATTAGAAAGATGTTGATAGTGGCTGCCTTGATTTTCTAGCAAAGGTTAAACACATCCTGAACCTTAAAAACTAGTTGTGATATAACATGCAAACAAAACAAACAAATATATATAAAGCAACACATGTGCAGTAAATATGTATTTTATGGGGTTGGAGCTGTCCGTCATATGAATAGCTGTCTGATTAAACGGGCCTCTCTCAGGTGGTGTTACAGCTAACGAAGCAAACCAGAGACCAGATATATTATTTCATTAAGATACACCACTCATCTTAACTCTGATGTCCTGATGAAGTTCAGTGTTGTCAGGGGATTCTTCTGCATTTTGTTTTCCTCACAGAAAAACCGAAGCTCCCGGAGAACTACACACAGGAAACCTGGCAGAAGCTGAAAGAGGCAGTGGAGGCCATACAGAACAGCACTTCAATCAAGTACAATCTAGAGGAGCTTTACCAGGTATCGGGACAGACCAGCTCCCTCGCACCAGAAGCTTCCGCCCGTACCAACTGCAGGCAGTCTCTTTGCAATCATCACATACATTAGGTGACAATTTTCCCCCTCCCTCTCTGCAGGCCGTTGAAAACCTCTGTTCCCATAAGATATCCGCCAAGCTTTACAAGCAGCTGAGAGCTGTGTGTGAAGACCACATCAAGGCACAAATTGATCAATTCAGAGAATATCCTTTTACTGTTTGGGTCTCCAAATCTCAGTGGTTATTTAGGATGAATCAGACATGCTGACAACTTGCAGGATAGGTTGTGAATCGCACTGCACTTTTGACTTAACTTTGCTCCCTCACGGATGCGCTGGACAGTGTGCTTTTCCTGAAGAAAATTGACAATTGTTGGCAAGATCATTGCAGACAAATGGTAAGTCACTTTACCTAATGAAACTATTTTGACTGTGGGCTAGGTGCATGAGTTTTTGTGAGTAATGGGCCATTGCACAGAATTACACAGAAATTTGAAGACTGATTAAACATTTGATATTCAGATTAGATATTTACACATAGATATCAGACAAACTTTCAAAATACAAAATCATGGATCTGTATTTTATGTGAATATTTGACATCAATTCAGCAACAGATTGCCCAAGTTATTCTGTCAGGCTGAGAGTCGTAAAACTATGGTAAATCCACCTTAGTATCTGCTGGACTAATGGGGCTCAGAACTGACCACTGCAAGTCGTACTTTTTATAGAAAGCCATTGAGCAGAATCAGGTTGATCTTGTAACAAAAGTGTCAGGTTAGAAATGACTGAAGAGAAGGATGTCTTCAGGATGGCACCATTTTCTCTCAAAGTATTGTGCAGATGAGCTCTAGTATCATCACACTTCACAAATCATTTTCACATTGTACTATAGGTACTAATACATGAAAAAATAGCTGAAGAAAATATTAGTTCTCTCGCTATCGGTTTTGATAGCTATCAGTCTAATCGTTTAGACTCGCAAGAGAAGATATTCTACAGCTTTGTTTACATGCTGAGTAGACTGGAACGATCAATGGAGCGAGCTTTGAATTCAAATATCACTTGGAAATGGTTGAAATGAGTTACTTGTGTTTGTCTCACAGATCATGATCAGGAGTATATTTTTGTTTCTGGATCGCACCTACGTTCTACAAAACTCAATGCTGCCATCAATCTGGTGAGTGGTCGGGGGCTGATCGATGGTGTGTGAGGCTGAGTCCCGACAGGGAGGCTGCTGAACAAGCTGCTATGCTCTGCAGGGACATGGGCCTGGAGCTGTTCAGGTTCTACATCATCAGTGATTTGAAGGTCCAGAGTAAAACTATCGATGGGATCCTGCTGCTCATCGAGAGGGAGCGAAACGGAGAGGCCATAGACCGCAGCCTTCTGAGGAGCCTGCTGAGCATGCTCTCTGACCTGCAGGTAACAAGCAACATACCTTTTCATTATAACCCCACAGCATACAGAAGATAAACTTGTGTATTGTGGCGTTTCCAAAAAGAGTTTGGCTTTGGCGTTGCATTGTTTCTGCTTCTGCTGAACTGTCAGTGTCCTGTTGACTTACTGAGACCTGTGTTCTGTCTGCCTCCGACAGATTTATCAAGACTCCTTTGAACAGCGCTTTTTGGAGGAAACTAATCGACTGTATGCTGCAGAGGGACAGAGGCTGATGCAGGAGAGAGAGGTGATTATATGAGCTGATGTTCTTTCAGTGCAATTTGTTTGTTTATTTATTTTTTTGCATTTCACTGATGAGCAGGGTAAATGTGATTCTATGTTTTAAATCTAAAGAGATTCAGTTTGTTAAAAATTTCAGTAGTATAGTTTTCTAATGTATGTACAATTTTAAAATAAAAGTTTCTTAGTTTTTCTTGATATGAGAAGAGCTCAAGCTTATCTTAATGTAACGGTGGGAAGTGATTATATATTAACGGGTGGCTGGATAAAGTAAACTGTTACATTGGAATATTGTTCATTTCTGCCAAAAAACTGCTTGTAGACTTCATATGCCTGTTGCCATATTTAATACATTTATTTCTATTGTCCAGCAGCCCATTGAACCAAAGTGTTTAGCAAAGATCAAATTTAAATCATTGTGGGGCTGCTTCTTTGCTGATGTAAAATCTGAATTTTATAGCAAAGTGTTATCTTCTGCTTAAGTCGGAGAACATCTGTGCTGCTATAATCTTTAAAAATAAATCTAATGCTAATATTTATTTTTTAGGTGCCAGAATATCTCCATCATGTCAACAAACGTTTGGAGGAAGAGGCCGACAGAGTAATCACATATCTCGACCAGAGCACACAGTGAGTTTTGGTCTGCAGCATTCAGGTTGAAAACGAATGGCTCTGTGTTGTTGAGTTCAGTCTGAACTTTTCTTTGCGTTTCAGAAAACCTCTCATCGCTACTGTGGAGAAGCAGCTGCTGGGTGAACACCTCACCACAACTCTACAGAAAGGTACACATCTGCAAGCGCTTCATGTGAACATGTACACAAGAGGCCGTGTGAAAAGTCCTGGACGGATTTGAGTTGTCCTGATGTGTTGCTATCAACTTGCAGGGCTGACTCACCTGCTGGACGAGAACAGAATTCAGGATCTGTCCCTCCTCTATCAGCTCTTCAGTCGAGTGAGGGGTGGTGTTCAGGTGCTGTTGCAGCACTGGATCGAGTACATAAAGGTGCAACAGCATTAACAGAATTAAAGAAAATCCAGCTGGAAGCTGCTTGGCTTCAAAGAGTGGCTTCACTAAGAGTTTTGGTTGTTTTCATTGATTTAGAAAAGTCATTTTCCTTCTGTCGTTTTTCTGTCTTTGCAATGCATGGCCAGGCTTTTGGAAGCACAATCGTGATCAACTCGGAAAAAGACAAAACAATGGTGCAAGAGTTGCTGGACTTTAAAGACAAGGTGGATCACATCATCGATGTGTGCTTCCTGAAGAACGAGAAGTTTGTTAATGCCATGAAGGAGGCTTTTGAAACGTTCATCAACAAACGGCCGAACAAACCTGCTGAGCTCATAGGTGCATTTTACACTGATCACCTCAATGGCTTCTGTGGCCGAGCACATAGTCGTTATCAGCATGAAACAAATGTTTTCAACTTTTTTAACAGCAAAACACGTGGATTCAAAACTGAGGGCAGGAAACAAAGAGGCAACAGACGAAGAACTGGAGAAGATGCTGGATAAGATCATGATAATCTTTAGATTCATCTACGGTAATATTTACCAGACCTTTTATTTCAGTTTAACTCTTTTTTTTTTCTTTCATGTTCTAACAATGTTTTCTTTACCGTAGGGAAAGATGTGTTTGAAGCCTTTTATAAAAAGGATCTGGCCAAAAGGTTGCTGGTAGGAAAAAGTGCCTCAGTGGATGCTGAAAAATCAATGCTGTCGAAGCTCAAACATGGTTGGTGCAATCTGTCGCACTTAAACAGGCTTTTTGAAAAGTGATAATAAAGTGATGCACACAGACCTCTGACCTTTTTTTTATATCTTCTCAGAATGTGGAGCAGCATTCACCAGCAAACTAGAGGGAATGTTTAAGGATATGGAGCTTTCTAAAGACATCATGGTGCAGTTCAAACAGGTAAGGACAGGAGGAGCATCAGCGAAGCCTAAATCAGGCCAGCATCTGCAGCTGTGATGCATCGCTCTGCTGCTATATCTCAAAAAACACTGAACTGAAAACAGAGGAAGCTGGATGTTAGTCTGGTTTCATTATTTTCAGCAGTGAAACTAAAAATATAGAACAAAAAGATGTTAGTGGATTTTTTTAGACCCTCTTAGTCTTTCTTAAGTTATTTTGTTTTGGGTTTTTTTTGTCATTTTACAAATTCTTTGAAACCCTAGAAAGGGATCTATTTACCCACAGTAACAAAACTAAAAGAAATAGATGCATAGATACTGAAGGAGTGCGGGAGAGGGCAGCTAAATGACACAACACGTCCCTCTTCTTTTTGAATATATGCAGTGTCAAAACATTCCTGGGAACATTGAGCTGACGGTGAACATCCTCACTATGGGTTACTGGCCAACGTACGTCCCCATGGAAGTGCACCTGCCTCCAGAGGTGAGTGCTGAGCAAATATTGAGAGCATGTTGTTTTTATAGCCCCCCTCATGCAGTAAATATACCAAATGTTACCGTGTTACGCTTCTCTTATCTTTGTCCAGATGGTGCGGCTACAAGAGATCTTCAAGACTTTCTACCTGGGCAAACACAGTGGCAGGAAGCTGCAGTGGCAGTCGACGTTAGGCCACTGTGTCTTAAAAGCTGAATTCAAAGAGGTTTGTTCCATGTCTTGGTCTTTTTCGTCTTTATTTTCTCAGCTGCAAAATGCTGGGTATTAATTCTGTTCTGTCATTTCTTGAAAAAAGGGTAAGAAGGAGCTACAAGTGTCCCTCTTTCAAACACTTGTACTTCTGATGTTTAATGAAGGAGAAGAGTTCACTCTAGAGGAGATCAAACTGGCCACAGGAATAGGTTTGTATGATCACATCAACATTTGCTTAATTTGCTACAAAGAAGTGGCGTCCCTGTTCTTCAGCGCCCCTGGTCTGTTACAGAGGACAGCGAGCTGCGCCGGACGCTACAGTCACTTGCCTGTGGGAAAGCTCGTGTCCTTACCAAAATCCCAAAAAGCAAAGATGTGGAGGACGGGGACAAGTTTTCCTGCAATAATGACTTCAAACACAAGCTCTTCAGGATCAAGATAAACCAGATTCAGATGAAAGAAACGGTATAAACGCCACGTCTCAATATGCTAAAAACAAAACCTCCTCACTTGTAAAGAAATGGTTAAAGGCCCGTTTTTCCCCTCAGGTGGAGGAGCAGGCCAGCACTACGGAAAGAGTCTTTCAGGATCGTCAGTATCAGATTGATGCTGCCATCGTGCGGATCATGAAGATGAGGAAAACTCTGAGCCATAATCTCTTGATGTCTGAGGTGTACAACCAGCTCAAGTTCCCCGTCAAGGTAAAAAAGCACCAGTCTAAATCGGCTTTTATAATTTTCGTCTTTGTTATTAGACAGCGGCAGTCTAGAGCTGACGGATGGTGAACAGCTGAGGCCTCGGCTGTAGTAATAATGTCGTTATTCATGGTCTGCCTTTTGCCAGTAGATAGGATGCCATTTAACTCAGACAGAATTTAATTTTTAACAGATTTGAACAGGTTATAAATCACTATGTAAAACATGTAAATGAATGATTCATTACTCACGTATTCCGCTTTATGTCTGTCATCTGCTGGGATGCAAAGGCAACAATGCTCATTTAAATCATGTAAATGTTTACCTGCCATTTATTTATTGACGTGGATACATTCAGATAAGGATCCCTTGCTCTAGCTAGCTGAAACCCCGGCAGTAACCAGGACGGTCTGGGGTGGATAAATGATCAACTGACACTGTTTCTGAATATGTTTAGTCATAACATTCTTTATCACTTGTCATAAAAATGTACATAATCAAATCTCTCCTTAAGCATTACAATAATTAGCACAGATTGCAGATCTGTTTAGCTCCAATTAGGAGATCTTTTTCAACTGAAAATGGGTGCTGTGAAGATGCTAAGATTTTAAGATTTTTTTCTTGCTCTCAGTCAACTGGCATTCTTTAGTTTCACATTTAGTTTTTTATTGGGATTGTTTCAGTGTTTCTGTTAAATATAAACTGTGGGCTGAGGTGCCCATTGTGCTTTGATGTGGAGCTTTACCCTCCCTTCAGTGGTCATTGAACACACCAATACACTAAAAAGAGGAGGTGTTTGGAGGCATTTTCGTGGAAATGTTTTGGCTTCAGCTCCCTGGAGCCGTGACAGGTCCTGCAGATGAGATTCTGACCTTCAAAAGGCTGCTGAGCTCAGGGCTACTGTAGTGGGTTGATTTTTCCTCAGACACACGGGATCATTGAGCGGCTCTGAAACTGACAGCTATGACTCCTCTTTTTCTCTGAAAAGTATTTCAGTGAGTTTTAAACACAATCAGCAATCACTGCTTTGTTTTCGGTGTTTCTCGACCTGGTCGACAGCTGAACGTCTGTCCCAGCAACAGCGCTGCTTTTTTAGCTTGATTGTGTTGGGCCTCTAACAGACCACAGACCTCACACAAACAATCATTTAACAAATAAGTTAACTCGAGAAAAATCGGTGCCATTTAAGAAGTTAATCAGACTGTTTCCGTCATTTTTTTTTTGTTATGCGTGCAAAGTGTTTTTCCTAAAATATGCACTATTCCCTCTGATTTATCTTGTTACTTGCTTCCTCTTCTTTTGTATATCAATGTCCTGTTACTACACTTAGTATCTCAGGCAGTTTGAATCCATAATATTTAATTTTCTAAGCGTTCTCTGAGCTTAACATGCTTAAATGTATTTCAGAAAGTGTGTTTAAAGAATACTCAGTGTCCCTCAGGGTAAACACACAAATAATTTAACTGGTGTTTTTTATCTTGGGTATCTGCATTTACCCTTTTAATTGTCTATTTCTTTAAAAAAAAAAAAAACGTTTTGCTGCTTTTTGGTGTAAAAATGGTCTGCCTGTTTGGGGTTGCTGGCATTGCAGCAGCCCTGCAACAGAGATCAGTTAAGTTGATTTAAATGGACTTCAAACAATAAATTGTTTTGGCATGAGTAGGGTGTCTAACTTCTTAATTTATGTCCTTCCCTCTTTCAGCCTGCTGACTTGAAGAAGAGGATAGAGTCTCTCATTGACCGGGACTATATGGAGCGTGACAAGGAGAACTCCAACCAGTACAACTACGTGGCCTAGTGAAAGAAAAGAAAAAGCAGCTGGTCCAGATAAAATGAAAGCTGTTCCGATTGATCGGTCTCTAAATCTTTTGCTCCAGTGGATGTTAACCATTATCATCTTCAACCCAGCGACCGACATGCGAATGGCTACCGCCCCACAGGGTTTTTGTCAGGGGTCTTGTGATCCTGTGGACTGCATGCCCATTGAAAAGAGAATATTGTCCATATTTCTCAGTGCCTCTGTGAGAGCTGGGACAAAGAAGACACACAGTTCAGTTTGCTGGTTTGTTTTTCTTTTTAATGGAGAGGAAAAATATTTATTTTCAAACTTACATTCTTTGTCCATAGTTTGGATCGATAAGCTCTTTGTTATCAAGTCACTTTTTTCTCCTTTTTGTTCAAGTATCCTAAACAAATGCCAACACACCTAACAATTCTCCAAATGTACCACAAGTTAAAGAGAGAAAAGAAATTAAAAATGATACTTGTTTCTTCTGCCATTGCCAACTGTGGACTGCTGGGGCAACACTCAAAGTAGGAACTTCTAATTTAGGGAATATTTGTGGTAAATGTGTGATCTGCAGTTAAGTTTTACAGTTTTCAAGGCCATGTAGCCATATGATAAAGCTGTGATCATGAACACACACACACACACACACACACACCCACACATCTGCTCAAACCAGAGTTTGTGCCAAAAAAGGAGCACTTCTTTTGTTATCGTATAATCAAGCTGCTAAAGCCAGTTCAGTTTCACAAGTATATGCAAACCAGATTCTAGGTTTTTTTCTTTGTGTAAATTTTTTTTTTTATACATGCGTCACTAGTGATATTTTTAATAACGAATGTCCTGAAATCTGCCAGTGCGCTGCTCCTTAACCTACGGCTGACTGTCTTTGTTAAGCTGTAGGTTGACAGAGCAATAACTGCTCAGCATTGTACTTTTGCCATGTTTTCTTTTATTTCCTTTAGTGAAAATCTCCATGTTGGGCTTGCAGACCTCGTTAAAAATGGAGGTGATATGCCTCAATACATGAGGAAAATCTGAATGATTAGACTTACCCTTGTTTGTTTGAGTCTGTTAGGTTTATTGCTTCAGATTGAAATAAATGTTTAAATCGGGTTTTTATTTTTAATCACTGTTTCCAGCACATTCCGTTGCATTTGTGTGTCTGGGTCAAACATAGTTCTAGTAAGGGGCCATTAAATGTTAACATTTTAGTGAATCTTAATATAAAAGGTACCAAAAAAAGTGAAAAGGAAGTAAAGCTAGGCTGCAGTCCACACCTCCTCAGTGGTTGACACATTGCTCTGTCATATGACTTCCATTTCCTGGTAGTCACACCGATCATCTTCATCCCAAACCGAGCGTCCTCGTCGGCTGTCTTCAGTTTCTCTGCGGTGATTGACACTCCACACTACCAGGCGACCATGTCCCGATATGCTGCATTGGTTTTACTCTTTCTGGGACTCGGTATGTATCACCGCGACATGAGCACCTTGAAGAAAATGAGAAAAGCGTGGTCTGTTTCTGAAGATTGACGTGATAAAAACTTCTGGGACGTTCTGGGCCTGGTGCGCCGGGGCTAAAGCTAAATGTTGTTGCTATTGCAAATAGAGTTTAAATATATTTATCCGTTGTCACGTGTTTTTGTAAGAGCGTCTGTAAATACTCTAACAGAAGAACACATTATTCTACAAGCCGTCGTTTTTATAGAGAAGAAATCCACAGTCGTTATGTTTTTGCTAATGTAGCTTCACTGCTAATTGTTACCTGCGTCAACGTCAACCTGAGAGTCGAGGGGCACTCAAATATGCTCTCACACACAACTGGTGTTCATGTCCTCAAACAATATAAGATTAACAGCCCACAAATTTACTGTCAAAGCAAGTTGTTTAAAAATTGCTCTTATGCCAACTAACCACCAAAGATAAATTTAAGGCGACTAACGTCTGCGAATTTAGCCATTAGCTTACTGATTTGGGAACACTTGTTTTGATGCCTTAAGGTCGAGTTACTGATAAAGTCTGACGTCGTCCGCGACATATTTATTGCCAACAGCAGTAGACATAACCGTAACAAACGAAAGATTAACATTAGCCTACGTAACACATCTGTGTTACGATTTAAAACGTTTAATCACAGTGCTAGCGGGATTAGCATTAGCATAATCTTGCACTGTACAGTAAATTAGCACGTGACAGCCATAACATTGTCGTCAAGCTAGATGTGTTAGATGTGGCGGGTAGTAGCCTTTGTTATATTTAAAACAGTTTTATAATTTGTTACCGCGGGAAATGTAACTATTTTGCACATCTCTAAAAAATTAATATCAGGATTATCATAGCTTTTTGTTGAACTATAGGTTAGCGGATATCAACTTTAGTCATTCTGAATGATTTTCCATATGCAGGTTTACCTTTTGTACCATGTGTGCTATTATTAACTAACTGTAATTTCTTTTTCCTGCTCACGTCGATGCCTGGGTGTCTTTTTTTTTTAAATGACCAGCCTCAGAGTTCAGACCAACATCTGCTGTAGTTTGTGTTCTGTGGGTTGATGTGTTCATAGGACTTGTGGGCCTGACACTCATCTGGGTTAATGGCATAACAGGATGGTAAAACCTTATCTGTAATCTAAGTGGACCTTGCCCTCCATGATGAATTGTCTGCTGTTACTCAGTGAATTGAAAGTTAAAGGACTCTGCTACAGTTTATTAAATGTTTTTGTTTGTTTGGTTGTTTATTGGTTATAATAATGTTCCACTAATTTCTTTAAAATCTGTCTGAGAATGAGCTACGACTTCTCTAACTGTAATTAAATGTCAACATGGCGTTTTGGACTTTGAACAGTGAAATTAGTTCTATTTGGAGTCCTTAATCTAAGCTGTAACTTATTTTTAGGGCTGAGTGTCAGCTGGTTAAAGCTACTGCTCACTTTGACCCACTAAAGGAGAAGTGGGTGTAGCATAGATAGAAGAGCTGAATTGTTACTTGTTGCAACTCCATCCTGTGAGAAAATACATGAAATTGCTACTAGCTGTCGGGAATTAACTGAATATTTGTGAATTGAGCATTTACCCCATCTGTTTCAGCCTTCCAGATGTCACATGGCATTGAGGTGAATGTCACAAAAGACGACAAGTTATGCCTCTATGCCGATCTAATGCTGAACTTCTCAGTGTCCTACGAAAAAGACGACAATAAGGTGAGTGTCTGGTTTTGGGCGGCTCCTCCAGCCAGCTATGTAATTTAGCAGACCAGTCATAAACACTTTGCTTGCATGTGAAAGCTGTTGCTCTCTTATCAGCTCGCTTCAACAGCGTGACCATCACGTCATTATGATTTTAAAGCACGTGTCAACACGGAAAGGGGAAATGAGGGGTGGGCAGAGTATTGCTTTTCCGTAGCTGGAGAGTTTTCCTGATGCACATCCTTTGGTTGGGTCCTGTCTCTTCCACTAGCTGGTTGCCGGTGAAAGACACAGTCACAGAGATATATGCAGTGTTAGAAATATTTTACCCTTAGTGTAGTTGAGTTGATATTTAACTGTTTTTAGTTGGCATGTTATTCAAATAAAATATTTAGCCGACCATGATCAGGTTGCAGTCGATATCAAGTATACAAACTACACGCCTAAACAGTGACTCAGATATCCTTTTAGTGTTATTTTTCTGTCTCTTCATGCAAACAGTTATGTAAATCGAAGTCTTCATTTTTATTTTTTATTTTATTTTAAATCTGGATGTTTCTCATTTTTTGTAAGTTTACTTCTAAAGTCTCAAATCGGAGGTCAAAGCCAGGTGTGTCAATCTCTTATGCTGCTCTTTGGGAGGCCCACTTAGCTGGGTTAATGACATGTAGCTACAAAGACTTAACACCTTTCTCCTTGTAGGTGGGGATAATGATCATTGATCATGATTAATAATTAAAAAGCTTTTTTTCAAAGCCAGTGAGGCGGACTTGTACCATCTGGGCGGTGGATGCAGGGACTGTATTTAAAACATAAACAAATATGTATCTATATTTTTTTATTTGTAAGCATTACCTACTGCGTTGTCTTTTCATACTGGAGTTGCCAGGAAAAAGTGCCTGCAATTTCCTTAAAATGCCCGACATTTGGCTTGATGCTGATTTGGTGGAGGATGACACATATGAGAGTACTGGTGATGTTTATCAGCAAACAGAAACACGCATTAAGCTGCAACAAAGGAGGATTAGAGAGCTAAGTGGGAGCAAAATGCCGCGCCGTATCAGCAGGGGAGATAACGGGATTGATGGATTTTCCAAGGATGCAGAGTGAGGCAGAGTTATTAGCAAAGTGTCATCTCAGAAATAGCAAAGGTTGCCTCACAGTCCTGCTGGACCGAAGAGCAGTGGGAAAAACGTGTTAATTGAAATTATGGATAAAAAATGGAATTGAAAAAGTGTCTTTCTTTTCAATTTGAGTGAAACGACCCACTTCCTCCTTATTTCTATGAAAGACGATCAATATTTCCATCAGTATTCCCCATAAATGTTACAAACTTGATTTTCTAAAGATTTTCTAAATCGTTTGGCCGGGAACTCACAAAAGACTCTCCGCTCTCTTTCAGACAGCAACGGCTCTCTTCGACCTCCCTCCCAATGCCACTTCGAAGGGCAGTTTATGCGATGAGGCGAGCTCCACCCTGATGCTCCAGTTTGGAGAAGGCCACTCCTGGAGTGTGAATTTCACCCTGAAAGAAAAGCTTTATGAGGCAGACGTCATAACCTTTACTTACAATCTCAACGACTCCACCGTCTTCCCTAATTCTAAGTCCAACGGTAAATTCCCGGCACACGTCATTATTCAAACAAAGGATTCACTGACGAACGAAGTGGCCTTGATTTTGACTGTTTAACCCTCTCTGGTTCCTGTAGGGACGGTAACCGTGACCAATAAGCCTCCAACCACCCAGGTTCCCCTGAACACCTCCTACTCCTGTAAAAGTAGAGAAGTGGTGGAAGCCGATCACGTCAACATGACCCTGTGGAACGTGCTCATTCAGGCTTTTGTCGCCAACGGCAGCAGGAGCGAGGACAGTGAGTACAGCCGGCAGCGCACGCCGCCACCGTGTGGCGCCCCGCCTCCCTTCCCCTGACCCCCCCCCGACCCTCCCCTCTGCCTTCTTCCCCCCAGTAACCTCATGTGCCGCCGACCTTCCCTCCACCACGGCTGCCCCCACCACGCCCGCCACCACTACGCCAACCACGGCGCCCGTCACAAACGCCACCACCACGGCCCCCCCCGCCACCACCACCCCTACGCCCGCCCTGCCCACGCCCGCCACGGGGAAGTACAGCGTCAGCCCCGACCAGAACGCCACGGCCTGCCTGCTGGCCAGCTTCGGCCTGCGCATCGCTTTCAAGCAGGATAAGGTGTGTTGGCTGAGAACGTGGCAGGCTGCAGGCGCCCCCCAGTTTTAGGGACACGCAGAGACGATGGGCAAACAGCACGCCGATTTGATTTGTTTTCCGTCCATCTCAGAAATACCAGGAGATGAACTTCGAGCCCAACGGGACGCACGTGTCCGGGCTGTGTGGAGTCAACAGCAGTGAGCTGGTGCTGGTGTCGGATGACATCGCCATTAACCTCACATTCACCAACGTGAGTACCGTTTGCTCCCCCTGAACTAGCTGCTGAGACTGGGATCAAAATCCAGGTTAAAATTGTATCTCATTACCCAGCGAAGACAAGAAAAGCGGCAACATTTTTAACGTCGACGCAGAGCTTGTTCTTAGTCAGAGGTGTTTCAGAACACTTCCTGGATTCTGATTGGTCCCCTTTCTGATCTTTATTTCCAGGACACAAAGAAATTCCGCCTTCATGCTCTGAACATCACAGTGAAGACCGTCTCTGGTAACTAGAGAAGGCTCCTTCTGCCTTTTGATATCCGGGTTCCTCGCAAAAAAGCAAGGTCATGTCTTCTTTTATTGACTCGTTTTTTTCTAGGTGTGTTTGCGGAGGCCAACACCAACCTGAGCCTGTGGGAGGCAGCTGTGGGCAGCTCCTACATGTGCAACAAGGAGCAGAACTACACCATCACCGGCCTGCTCTCCATCTACACCTTCAACCTGCAGGTGCAGCCGTTCGGCGTGGCGAAGGGCGTTTTCAGTACAGGTAGGTCAGAGTGTGGCGGCTGAGGGGAAACAAAACGGGGAGGTTAACGAACGCGACTGTCCTCCAAGATGGCTAACAACATGTACGGCTTTCCAGGCTGCTCCACTGGTGCCTCTCAGTGTTTTTGTTTCAAATGAGTCTCTGATCCATCTGTTGACTGCCTCTCTTTTCATCTGCAGCCCATGAATGTTCATTGGATGACACCAGCATCTTAATCCCAATCATTGTTGGCGCTGCTCTGGCTGGCTTGATTCTCATTGTAGTGATCGCTTACGTGATTGGTCGGAGAAAGACCTATGTCGGATACCAGACCCTTTAAATCCAGTTTGCAGATGTTTCTCAGATGTCACGGGGTTCCCAAGCCTGGTCCTCTGGTCTCAACTTTGTCCTTTAATTGGCCGTTTAAAACTCCCAGAGAAGAAATCTCTTAAAACGTAAATTAACAGCTGCCGGAAATTATTTTTATTATTTGTTGGTATTGAGAGATAATTAGAAGATGAACACTTTGTTTCTCTAATCGGGCTCAATAGGACAAAAATCTGAGTAAAGTGGACGCTTTGCCGTTCTCCCAAGGGACCAAACTTGTCTAACCCCGGTGTGTTTGTGTGTTCTTTTGTTGTGTCTGTCCCTTTTTGTTGTGTTTATTGTGAAAGGGCAAGTGCAAGACCCTCAAAACATTTCGTAAAAAAAATCCGGAAAAAAGTCACACGTTCAGTGGGTGAAATGCAGGTACATGGGGGCATACACACATCTGGGCTATGAATTGTACATATTGTTAGCACAAGACGAATAAGCGTTAAAATTAGCTGCTGAAGGATCATGCACTCGCTCAGCTTACATTCCCATGTGTTTTTGTTTGCCTTTCTTGTTAATCTCCGAGCAAATTTACAATGTCTGACCCTCCATTTCCAAAATGATTAAGTCATGTTTGAATGTTTGGAACAGTGTTCTCCTCTCAACTCAGCGCAGCACGGTCCGGCAGCTTGCTCACCCCCTTTGCTCTCAGACCCTAACACAGATTAATCTCAACTCCACCCTTGAAAGTGGTCTAATGAAATGCTCCTCAACCCATGTTTACCCTGTAGACCAGGAGAAGCATTGGGAACTCGTTCCTGTCGTATTGCAAATGTGATCGTTTTCTAACATCCTAACAGGCGTAGCAGTTAAAAACCTGGATGGAACTAACATGTTAAGGGCTTATTGATATTTAAAGTATAAAAGCCTGGAGCTTATAACCTCCATGTAAAGAATCCATCTTTAGTGTTATTATTTATATCTGTGTGTCTGTGCTTTTTACATTTGCACACACTCCAGAGTAAATCTGAACGAATGCAGGATACATTTTGGCATTATTTTTCTAAAATTAAAAAAGGGATAGGGCTATTATTGTGTAGCTCTTCGCTTTCTGAACCGCGGCAATTTCCATATGAATGCACTACGACTATCTTTTTGTTGTTGTTGTTGTTGTTTGTGGTAACATGACCTCACCTGTGGGACGGTCAGAGCTTAGCCTTAGCTTGGAGGGCTTCAGAAAGCTGAAGGCCTTAAATGTTTAAATTAGAGTTACACATAAAAACGTAACAGTTCTCCAAAAGAATCATTCAAAAGATTTTTCTTTCTTGAAGAGAGCTGTTTGGCTACTGTGCGTTCATGCAGCACAAAGCTCACCTGAACTCGTCAGGGTTTGGACCCATAGAGGGAGCCGCACTCACAGGAGTGCCCAGGCCCTCAGTTTCCTCAGAACCCCTGGCCCCACAGCTGTCGGCAGATTTACAGGCAGTTTGTGGCCCAACACGTTATAAAAAGTCTCATCAAATCGGTGGTAGGAAGTTAAGCTTTTCGCGTAGAAGCTGAAAATAGGTTGTCAGGGACGGTTAGCCACTGAGTGTGTGTGTGTGTGTGTGTGGCACGGTTATCACTGTGCTTTTAGAAGTTGATGATTAAAAGTTGCTTTTTCTCAGCTTAATGTACACGTATATGAACTCTTGCTCCTAATCAGAAATTAGCTTTGATTTTTGCCTGTGATTTTTTTTTTTTGTTTTTAGTTTGGTTTTTTTTGCTGTTGTGTGTTTCAGCTTTGTACAAACTCTGTTGCCTTAAACACAAAGATGGTTTTGCAGCACTGGTATTAAAAGAAATTGGAGTTTTGTCTGTAAATCACCCAGCAGGCTGGTCACTGGGACCTGACCTCTGACCTCTGTTTTGTCCATCAGCAGCACACCGACACAGGTGCGATAGTTCAAACTGCAAATGTCCGACAAAGGGAATCTGCTGCAAAACAATCTTTACCAATGTGTTCAGTGGAGACAAATGACTGCTGATTTCACCCGCATTTCTCATGCTGTTAGCTATAATAAACTTGATTTCAGTCTGTGTCATTGGAGCTTTTTAATATTTTCTATGGAAATAAAAATGTAAGAAAAAAAAGTAAAGAAGAAAATGTTTCCATGGTGTTGATTCTGCAAATATTCTGGAAAATCCTCATCGTGCCTTCTTTGTTTCAGCTCTTCTGCATTCACAAAAAAAAACCTATTTCCCCTGTTAAAACTCTTTGTACTCTCTTCACTCTCGTCTAGCTGAGGAATGCCTGGCTGATGTGGAGAGCTTCCTTGTTCCCATAGCTGTCGGAGTTGCCCTTCTCGTTCTCATTCTTATCGTTCTGCTCGCCTATTTCATCGGGAGAAAGAGAAACATGGCCACGGGCTACGAGTCTTTCTGATTTTAACCCGCCTCACTCAGAGCTTGCTCCTTCTCAAAAGACGGCCGCTGCCTATTTATCTGGCTGCTTTTTACTAATTGTGGAAATAGCGTGTGTGTTGTTTCAGTGTTCACGTGTGGTGTGCAGAGCAGACTTTGGGCGAATGGCTCGGCGCTCTGGGAGGTTTGGGGTTTTTCTGCATTGGGGAGGGGGGCTCCGCATAAAGGCTGGAAACAAAGGAAACGGGTTGCTATGGCTCCCTGTCACTCAAGTCCGTTGACTCGCACACCTACAGCTCAGATCTGTGTTCAAAGGAGCGGACTGTCTTATTGGTGGCAGGAAGTAATCCTTGGTAACTCAAATAATTATGAAACCAGACGAATAACTGAATACTTGAAGTGGTGATTGGAGAGCAAAGGAAAGCTGTTTCGCTTTGTTTCCGGTTTTTAAGCCTCAGCGGATCCGATTTAAAAGAAAACTGACACAAAAGAGAGGTATTGATCTTCTAACTGGAGAAAATCTTTTTTTTCTTTTTCTTGTTTTTCGTTTTGTGCATGTTTTTTCTGGAAAATCTCCTGAACATTAATTAAAAAACGGAGGTAGCCGTTAAGCCGGATTCACTTGAACTAATCAGCACTACGTTGGCTTTGTTGCTTCCACATGTAGGTCCTGGTGTCCGTCTGCTGCTTCCTGCTCTGCTTCTAACTCAAACCTTCCTGTGAGCAGTTTGGTGCTGAAGCAATAACCTGCTATCTGTCTCTTTCTCTCTTTCTGTCAGCTGAGGAATGCTTCCTGGACTCTGATTTGAGCTTTTTGGTGCCCATTGCAGTGGGCGTGGCGCTCAGCTTCCTAATCATCCTTGTGCTTATCTCTTACCTGATTGGCCGGAGGAAGAGTCGCACTGGCTACCAGTCTGTTTAATCCCCCACGGCTGCTTCTGCCTCCCGTCCCTTTTTCGACTCTCTCAGCTCTTTAAAACACCCCCCTTTGCCCCTCAGTGCATCCAAAGCTTCCCAGATTTATGCTTTTTCTTTTCTTTCTTTCTTTTTTTTTTTCTTTAAATCACCTGAGGCAGCGTTTCCCTGCAATAACCTAAAGCTTTTCCCTCGAGCCACCGTTTCCTCCGCCCCTGCAGTTTCCTCTGTTTTACCGATGCCAATGATTGAACCAAGTTCCAAAACATTTCTGATCGACACTGAGTCGTTCAATTATATATTGCATGTTGGCATTTATGGCTGCGAGTAGCCATCCACCTCCTTTCCAGAGGTCCCTCCCTCCTCAGAGAGGCTTTTTGCCCTCGGTTTCTGTGCTCTATAATGGTATATGTAAATTAATCTCTTGTATAGAATGAATGACATTGATTTTTTTTTTTTTTTTGATGATGATGATGATGATGATGATGATGACGTGAATGTACGAGCAAGCTAATAGAGCCGCTGTCATTTATTTTTCAAACCTCCGTTTGTGTAATTTTCATGTGACATGAATTAACAGCTCAATGAAATGATACTTGTTGCACATTTAGTCACTTATTTGTAGCTCCAAGAAAGGGACAAAAGTGTAACCGACACTTTACCAGCACTGGGACCAGTTTTTTTTCTTTTTTTTAATGCATGTTTTTGTCACTCACCCCAAAAAGATTCAAGAGCTTATTTTTGTTGAATTGTACACTTCCGTTCATGTGAATCTTGGTAAAGGAATTGTAGTGCTGTTCCCTTGTAATCCTGAGATATTTCTGAAATTCAGCCGCCACGGTCATGTCGGACTTGGCTGTTAATGGAGAAATTCCCGGTCACGTGACTCCCCCGTGGGGCTTTGCTCGTCCGACGAGGAGCAATGGCCTCGGAGTCACGCCGTTTGATTGGTGTGACCCCCGGTTATGTCCGACCTGCCACTCCCCAGCAGCTCTGTGCCTTTCTGTTGTGCACCTCTCAAGTTGCTCACCTGAAGCTTGTCTCCATCTGAAGAATGTGACAGGGCGAGCGTGTTTTAACACAAGTGGGGAACAAATTAAATAAAGTTTGGTTCTTGTTTTGTATCCCTGTCGTTCTTCTTGCGAGCTGAACTTTGACCGGCTGGGGCATGAGGCGTGACTGTCGCTGCATCTACTGGGAGGCCATCTGACCCCAGAGTTTACCCACCAGGCGTTTACCAGTTGTTGGGACAGAGTTTCTGATGTTGTCGGCAATTTCTGATTTATTATGGTCCTTTTTTAAAGTTGATGTTTTTTAAAAGTGGGGTCACCATGTAAAATTGGATAGATTCAGACCTCTTTGGACCACAAGGAGCAGAAAAATTATGAACAATTCCTCATTACAGTGCAAATGTACATAGTGTCTTTGCTGATCTCTTCACAATCATGTTCCTCTCCTCACTGTTTTTGTTTGTTAAATCGATGGAAATTATTTACAGGCTAAGAAAACCCAACAATTCAGACAAACACTTTAAGAATACAATAAGAGAAAATTGTATTTATTATAAGTGCTGTAATAAGAATAAATACAATATTGAGACCATGTTTAGTAGCACAATTCAGGCAGGATTAATGCTAAAACAAACAAAAAAGGTCATTTTCTTTAATGTAAAATGTCACGGACATCTCACAAACTACTTTTTAGCAGAGTATTTCTCTTTATTGATCAGTTTTGTGTAGTATTTCATTTTCAAAAGCATGTTTTTACAAAAGAAGTGGATACTCTTACCATAAATGTACATTACTGCTCTATTCAACCAAAATATAGTAATCGTGTATTTGCATTATATCTGTTTTTTTTTCTTTCTTTTTTTTTTTTACTGTGTAAGTACAGTACAAGTCCTGCCTTCAGTGTTTGCATGAGTTCCTTGAATTCTTACAACGTACATGCTTGAAAAATATAAAGCAAAAACAAATTAGTACACTGGTCACACACGAATGTGCACGCAAACCTTAATCTAACCTGTCACAATGATCCTAAGTCCCTAATATCGTTTTAAGACATAATCGGATTTGCATAGCCAGAAAAGCTAACTATTGGGCAGTGTAATTTAGTTCGATTAATCTTTCTAATCATTACAAAGCATCAGGAACTGAACTGTAACTCACACTATGCACTGGGCCTGTGCCCAGTGTTGTGTGTTGTGAGTGCACGTGCCCACCGCACGCTCAGGCTTCAACCATACGACCAAAGAGCAAAACTCTACTTCTGAGGGGTTTGTTTCACAGCAGGAAGATGCGGGTATTTAAAGGACAGATGAGGAGAGGGAGATATTTTGAGAAAAAAATAATAAATGTTCAACGTAACCCTTTCCTTATACACATTATCCTGCCTCATCATGGGCCTTCGCCTTAGGCGCCCACCTCCAGGGAGAAGGTCACGCTGCCCAGGTAGCGGTCGGTGGGCGAGTCGTTGATGATCCCCTTCCCGTTCAGTTTGCACTGCACCTGGATGTGAGCGTCGTACTGCACCCCTGCGAAACGCACCGCCACCACCGGCGAGGAGTAGTTCACCTGTGGGGGGGGGGGGGGGGTGCAGATGAGGGCGGTGTCAGAGCGGGCGGGGGGGACGCCTCGGGCCTCTGCCCTCTGCCG
Organism: Menidia beryllina; assembly: GCA_013363375.1. NCBI lineage: Eukaryota > Metazoa > Chordata > Actinopteri > Atheriniformes > Atherinopsidae > Menidia > Menidia beryllina. The sequence continues at coordinate 4,880,448 of JABUIW010000031.1, read as the reverse complement.
GCCAACACTCACATGTCTGAGCTTCCCGTAGTACGGGTAGTACTTCATGTCGAAGATGCTCTTAGGGAAGAACTCCAGGTCTCCCAAGGCCTCTGCTGGTCCTTTCTGGGAGGGAAAAGGTTATTAAATGGACTTGTTTTTAACGCTCTGCTGAGCTCTGACAGGGAATTGAATGTGTCGATGTTTGATGTACCTTAACTCCACAAGTCACATTTATTGGTTTGCCCTGGCCGGGTAAATAACCAAGAATCTATTAAAAAAAATAAGAATTTAAAAACAAAAACAGGAAGCGGTTCAAATTTGTAACAAAAACATAAACACCCAGTATTTTGACACAATATCTCTGTCATAACATTAAACTAAACTGATTTAGTTAAAAAAAAAGTATACTGAGAATTTAAATGCATTTTATTCTTTTTTTTCTCTTCTCCAACCACTTTCAACCATTATCTGTATTTGAAACTGAAATTGACCTGCTTTTTAATGCTAGAAGAAGAAAAAAAACAACAGTTTTTAACTGAGAGACTGAAAAGTCCATCACTCCATAAAGTTTCCGCTCAAAATATTTAAGCAAGAAAATGGAGCGCCATTGGCTTCATGCTGTCCCTACAGTGGCCACCAGGTGTCGCTAGAGGGGACATGAAACCGTGCTGAGACGTGATTGATCTTTTTCTGCTGGACTGCTGACCCTGCAGACATATCTCTTGGTCCCTGCCACTCTCCTTACCCTGTTCATTCGGAGCAAAATGCATGGCCTTCCCTGAGAATAGCCATAATGGGGATCCTTCAACCCCGAACACTCCCCCAACCAGGACCGCTTAAACTGGCAGGCCTTTCGCTCGGCGCTCTCCTCCAAGTCGTCCTGCATGAAGTAGGCGTCGTGTGTGCAGCGGAAATTCTTCCTCTCCTGCACGGCGTCGCCGTACGCTGGAAGTGGAGAGCGGAGAGGGAGAGAGAACGACAGAGGGGGGCATAAATAAACCTTTTGCAGCAGCAGCAGTGCTCTGCCAGACTCGGGCCTCTGGTTAAAGAAGCTTGACAAAAGCCGAGTGTGGAAAGCAGGGGGGAGAAGAAAGAAAAAAAATGCACTCAATGGCAACCCCTTTGCCTACAAAGAAGCTTCCCTTCCCAGCATGCTCTGCAGGAAACGAATGGAAATGCAGGACAAAGGTGGAGAAGATGAGGATTAACGTGTCGCACGTCTCATCGGACCCCCCCATACCCCCCCACACACACACACACCTCGATCACGTCTGTACGAACTCACGTTTCAGATACTCCTCCATGGAGCGGGCGTACTTCCTCCAGGACTTGTGGTCGGACGCGTTGAAAGCGATCTCGTGGCCTTCTAGGTGTGGGGCCATCGTCATACCTGCCAGCAGAGACCCACAGACAGTCAACTGTGCAGAGGCCGGGGCAGGGGGGGGAGACGGTAGCAGAGGGGGGGGGGGGGAAGCGAGGGCTTAGGCTGAAGGGCCAGGCTCATATTTACCTGGTGGCATCACTCTATCGTTGTAGGTGGGATGGTAGGGACTAATGGACCACATGAGGCAAAACATACAGCCGCCAAACATGGCGGCCAGAAACAAATAAAGTGCAGCATAGAAGAGCAGGATGAGGCCTGAACAAGGAGAGGAGAAACGGTTATTTGGATACTTCTTTTGTGGAGCTTAGGCAGAACATTGGTTTATGTAACGACGCATCTCAAAGTAAATTATGTAAGATCTGGATGAGGGGAGATAATGAACCAGCCTTTTTAACGTAGCTTTGTCTGGACTCCAGCTACTGTCCTCGATCAGGACGGACACTAATTTGTTTACAAAAGCGCTGTCCCTCCTTCACTGCCCGGACCTACAAATAAACCGCATCGCAATTTGCATAAACCCAACTGTACTGGGGCTGACATGAGAGCCCCCGCCACAAAGGAAATCCCCGGATGCTGGAGTTTCTTCTGCAATTTTCAATGAAGAGTCTATCAGCAACTAATCGAGCTAAACGTGTCCCAACTGAAATGGCTTTTTGCAGTGCAGGCAATTTCACAGGGGACTAGCTGCAGCCAGCCTTGCGTCCCCTGAGCCACAAAGACCTTTCTGTTTGAGCTCAGTGAGAATTCTCCCAGCTGTCCTTTCACTCAGGAACACACTGAACCTCCGGTTGCCATCGTAGTGAAGGGTTTTTCCTTTTTTTTTTTTTTTTTTTGCAGTCATAGAGGCCCAGCCAGCACCAAGGAGCCCCGATCACCCCACTCTGGTATTGTGTCCCCTCTTACACACTTGTCTCACAGGACACACAGCACAGACTTCATCTCAGGGGCTTTCTTCGGCCGACACATGGGCCCCACTCCTTCAGGAGCGCGCACACTGAACGGGCGGCTGAAATCAGCCCTAAGGATGCAGCTTCTCCACGTTTGCATGAAAACTTTCCTAAGAAATGGCCTCTACATTCAGTCAAACCACGTCTACCACTGTGTGCAGTGGTGATGAGGGAGTGGGGAGTGGGGGACCAACCGAATTACACGACAACTACACTCTGGAATGGGATCTTCCATCGACCCTGACTCATCCAAACTCCTCCAGCCTGTCGCGTCTGCCAAAACCAAACCAAAAAAAAATCATCAAAGCTCAATCTGGCGACGTGCGACGGAGGGGGAAAAGCACCACGGATAAACACGTGTACGTGTTTCCCCCGCGACTGAGCGGCCGTAAGCATGTTAGGCTCAGCGGCGAGGTCGCCGAGGCTTTGGGAAAGAGGCAGCAGAGATCATGGTAAGATTTAGAGGAATGTGATTCCTGGCCAATGTGAGGCCCCGGAACAGCGTGCTCCCGCTGGGGACACGTCCCCAGGCAGTCTGTTTTTGTCGGTACTCTCTGAATTGTCCGTGCACCTATGTAAACATTGATCATGAGGACACACACACACGCACAAGCAGCACAGTGAGCCCAGTCGCTGGTCCTGAGAGACATTTTTCACCCCCCGAAACTATTGTGGAGTACATGTTTCCGTTAACATTTTATCCCCGGGTCTGCTCTGAAAGCCCGCTCTCTCTCTAGCAAAACAGCGCATGCACAAAGACATAAACCTCTGGATCAATCCAGTCCTCCCTTCCCTCTCTCTGACAGCACAGAACCTCTCTTTCTCCGTCAACTCACTCCAGCTCTTCCCAGAGCGACCCATGAATTCGTTGGTCTCCGCATTCCACAGGTACGTCTTCACGTCATCTATTTTCTGGTGGAGCGTCCTCTTGGGAATGGGCCTTCGCTTCCACCTCTCAAAGTTCAGGTCTTCCTGCTCTAGGGGCTGATGCTCGGCCAGCTCCTCCTGCTCTTCCTCCAGCTCCTGGCCATGCTTGAGTATCAATTTGGGAGGCTGGTGCAAAGAAGAAGAAGAAGCAGAAGAAGAAGGAGAAGAGAAAAAGCCTTCACCACACATTCTCTAAACTGCTGAGTTCTGCAGCCGACCTATTTTCTCTTCGAGTCACTGCAGGGAAAAAATGGCATGCCTCCTGATCCGAGTATGACCGATAATATGAGCTGCCAGACAGTGCTCCGCATGTTAATGGACATCACACTGACGGTCCTATCCCCTGTTTCTGCCAATTATAAACCCGCTGGTGACCTTATGGCACCCGTCGGGAGAGCTGACCTCCGCTGAGTGGACCCTCCTGCTTGGAGCAGCAGCTGCAGACAGCAAAGCTGGAGGGTCAATCTGACATCCAGATGTTGCTCACTGACTCAGCGGTCACACACCAGCACACAAAGATCACAGAGGTTCTGCACCACATTTAAAAGTGCCATTGAAAAGTTCTGTTAGAGTCGTTTTCTTTTTTCGTTAACTGCACAGCAGATTTGATTGCAGTGACAGAATAGTTCTCCCAAAAATTGAGTATAAAACACAGAACAGGTCCTAATTTCAACAACATTTCTATAATCTCAGCACTTACAGGACATGGTGGGTTATTTTTAAGGAGCGTCTCCTCAGCTCCTCCTTCTGTGGAACTGGGCTCCATATTCTTCGTAGAAAGAAGGAGAATTTCGTCAAAGAAACTGACAACATCCCCTGAACTAAAATAGATTTAGTCGACACCCTTTACTCTGGATGCCTATAGGCTAACTTAAATAATGCCTGCATTTGTCACGAACATTTCGAATAAAAATCAGACGTACCTGGAGTCTTCCTCTCAATAAACACGCTGATTAATATGTTGGAAACACTCTTGACCCCTACAGAGTAAGAATATTTGTCAAAAAGTAAGTGGGGATTTCATTAAAAAGTTTTAGGCACGCAGGGGGGACCGGGTGTGGAGAGAGGCTCCTTCAACTAGGCGCGCATCATAGTGAATGAAAGCCCGAGAGAGAGAAACTGGGGGTGATGGTGGAGAGTTTTTTTCTTTTTTTTTTAGTGGTTTTGGCAGCAGCCTGGAGCAGGCACTGCATTCTGAACACGCACATCATCAGTCATTGTCTGCAAAGCTGACTGAAAGACTCAAATAAAGCCTGAATGCAATATTTATAGCTTGTCCCGACACAATATGGAGTCATTCACGCACCACATACAAAGACCACCAGGCGATTGACTCAATTCGTTCATCTTATTGGTTTTATTTGGAATCTTCTTTTCATCGGTCACAGTTTAAATCACTCATCGGGTGTTGTCCCCCCAGATGTATCCGCGCTGACCCAGAAGCTGACACATCTGCCTTGAGTCTAATAGGATCTGGTTTTTAAAAAAAAAAAAAACCTCTCCTCTGGTTCAAGGAGTCCTCATCCCAGATCCAATCTGCACTCCGGTCACGTAACGCTCCGTTACCCCCTGTAAAAGTGGGAGAAGGGGGACTTTTTTTTCTACTTTAACATGAAAAGAGCTATTGCGTCACGGAAAAATATCAGTCCTTTGAGATCTGCGCGGCAAAAACGTGCACTTCTGCACATTTGGGTGGATTTTGCGATGACAAAAAGACTATTTAAGATCATTTGTATCATTTGTATGAACACATGGGTGATGCAAAGTATTAAGTGGCGAATTGCTTGTGTCTGTCTCACAGTGTCAATAAGTATTTCCAAGGCTAGTCCGTGGGCCAGAATCTGTACGATGACTTTCCGTTTGAACTTTTTGGGGGCAACTTTCTTCCAGTTTAGTTAGATACCTTGGACTTCAGTGATCTCAAAAAGCCAATGTTCCCGCGTTTTCACTTGCACATTAATTAATTACGGCCAATTAAAATTTCGGTAGTTCCACATCTGGCCTATAGGTGGCTAAAACTAAGAAAATCTCCATATTTTCGGTTTTAACCAAGTGATCTTTACCAAAAATACTTTAAAATCATTAAGGTTGATCATTAGAAAAGTTTTTTTATGCAAATACTGATGGAATCAACATGGAAATGCAATTTAGACCTTTAGTTTCTGTTTTCGCTGCCAGAGGGCCCCTGAACCTGAATACTACATATTTTCCACTTTATACAGCCATAGCAAGACAAAAAACAATAATTTAATATGCAAAACCCTTGTTTTTGGTCCAAATAATTTCTTACTAATTTAATTATTGAAAAACTGACACTTCACTTTCCACCATATTGCATTTATTAACTTAATGAGAGAAAAACAACTACTATCACAAGTAAACCTTGGTATAAAAAATGGAATAATATATCATTTTCACTGTCAATAAAAACTAAGGATCCATATTTATGTCCAATGTAAAAATCTGAACCTCTCATATTTACAGTTATGTTATTTCTATCTTAACCTTTCCTCGCGACATCATACTATTTAAATCCAAACATATCATATTTACATCATATTATTTAAATCCAGACCTCTCATATTTATATCTGTTATATTTTCATCAAAAACATACAACATATATGAAAAACATCATAACTCATCATCTGAGTCATCCAAGTCCTCATTATCATTTGAGTATATCCCTTCCACATCGTTCTCATTTTCAATCATAGCAGGACAGTTTGCACAGTGAACACATTGGCAGAGGTCACTACATGGCAAATGACCCCTTTTGCATAGACAGATTTGTGTAGCACATGCATTTGTCTTGCACTTGCAAGACATGTCCATGGTGACATCAGATGGAGCTGTGGGATTTACCATCCAACAATAAGAGAGCACTCCATCTTCAAAGGACCAGCCATGGCCTTCTGGGTAAGGGGCGTTTATAAACTGGTCCAAACACCTTCTATAAATTGCTAGCTGGTATGGAGTTGGCTTAGAATGTTGTCAAAGACAATCCTCATTTGGTGGAAAAGATTGATCTGATTTACAGAGAAGATAACATTTTAAACCTGGCATCATTAACCCAGTTTTTCTGTCCATAAAAGTGACAGACAAATTCTTCAAGCTGAATGAACAATTTATCATCAACATCCCAGTTTTTCCCAAGAATTTGAAAGCAATTAACAGCTGGCTCTGATTCAAGCATCAGCCTTAAGGCTTTAACTTTTCCTTTCCCTTTAAAGGCACTTAACATGTCACATCCAGTAAAAGCATGAAGACCAACAAAAGCTAGACCTTTCCTTGGACCATGAAGACTTGCTAGATGAGAAATATTAACAATACGAGTTTTGTTGCCAGTCCCTGTCTTAAAATAGATAGTACTCTCAAAACAATGCACACAACCCAAAGCCAAGACCATGACATCAGTGTCTGGGCTCAAGATGGCAATATCTTTATATTCCAAATAAGCATGCTTTGCATGAAGTAGAAGTCTGGTATCAGCTTCTTTCACGATGACAGCAAAGATTGCTTTGGGTTTGCTCGCGTACAACACGTTTACTTGCTCTCCCAATTTTTGTTTTGTCCGTGTACTTCGAGTAGCACTTCCTATGGTACCCAGCTCAGCGGGTCCCGGCGACTCAACTGTGTACTGAGAAAACGTTTCGGCTATTTCTTTCTCCCTGCCACCCAGGTCTATCCAGGAATTGCAACTTTCAATAAATCGCCGCCAACTGGCACCAGAAAATGAAATAATTGGACGTTCTTCGTATTGAAACAAGTGCAAAAAACATTTCAGGGGCGCTGCCATATTTAAATAACCGAGCTCTCGCGCTGAGATTCAGCCATCTGATTGGCTGATAAGCAAAACTCGGATCTCGCGATTTCTTAGATTACGGCGAAAAATTATATTTTTAATCGACTATAACTTATTAATGTGCAAGTGAAAGGGTGGGAACATTGGCGTTTTAAGATCACTGTAGTCTCTAGCAACTTATCCAAGTGAAAGAAAGTTGCCCCCTAAAAGTTCAAACGGAATTGCTTAAGGAGACGTCGTACAGATTCTGGCCCACGGACTAGGCGTCTTTTCAGCCCTTCAAATCAGCATTTTAGTCTGCAGACTGCATGTGCGCAGGCCAAGTGAGTCCCATTCACTTTGAATCTGGTTTGAACCCTTTTTCCCAGTTTTTCAATAAGTCATATGTGACGAAAAACGATTCTGTGATCGAAAATTTAAACCAGACAGAAACTTGTGATTTACATTACTAAAACATTACATGAATAAGCTACCAGTAGACTATATGTTTTATCTGTCAATCACTCGAACAAAAGATATGGGGTCAGGAGTCCTACTTTTTCGTTGTCACTTTCATCTCAGTTATTAATCGAACTACATTTTTCATAAGTTATTATTGATATAAAAAAACTTAACTAACGTGTTTCGTCACAAAAAAAGACTGAATGTCATAGCATCAATGAATTACTTAGGCACGTTTAAAAAATAAAAGTTCTTCCCAAACTGTCTTTAAGTACCATATTCAAATAGATACGGGAATGCAGCATCAGGGTATTTTGTTGTCCACAGCAACCCCTGAACGCATCGTCGTACGTGTGACGGTTGATGGCGCTAAAAGCTCGACTTGAGCCCCCCCAACTTTCTCACAAACGACGTCCAGTGACTTCAAATCTATCAAAACCACCTTAATATCGATATGTAAAATTGAATTTAAACGGTAGACCTCTAAAAAGTAAACGTTTGTTCTCTCGCCTTTATTGCTAAGCACTAATGTAAGCTAGCAAGCTGTCAAAGAGCAAAATGGTGTTGTGTTTTTGCAATACTGACATTCTGCAACAACAACAATGATAATGTTATTAATTCCAACTTGAAACAATTAATACTTGTTTGAATCTACTAAAGATAAGGATAGTTATTTTGAATATTTAGCAAAGTTATTACTCGGTAGAAATGCGAGATATATGAGGAGAAATACCTGCTTGTGACGGACAGTGTACGAAATGTATTTGTAACATTCAGGGACGTACGGTGTCGTGGTGCCTTTACACCGCTCCAAATCGAGCACGAGTACTGGTTGTCCGAGTCCTCTATGTGTGTGTGACATGCGCACATGCAACCACCACCACCACCACCAGCAGCAGCAGCAGCGACCTGCCGTCCGACACCGACGCGCCGCGGGGACGCAGACCGACAGACGGCTCGTCCGAGGAGGGGATGTGAACGCCACGGAGCGGTGCTGCGAGCCAGAGAATGCCACAGCAAGTGAACGCACCCTCGGCGTTGGATCACGACTGTCCCCCGTTAGCTCTCAGATTCATATCGCTCATTGACACTGTGTCGTGATTGTTGATCCCCCCTCCCACCCCCCCTCTTTCTTATTTGCAAGAGGATCGGTGAGGAATACATCGTCCAGCCGGGATGCCTCCCCCTCCTCACAGCCTCCAGTCCAGCGGGCTGACTCTCTCTGAAACAAGCATGGGTAGGTGTGTGCAAGGTCACCAGCGTGTGTGTGCTGCAGTTTTATTTGTATTTCTATTTTTTAATCAATTAGTTAAAACGCTAATTGGGCCATTTTACAGTGTGAGGATGTGGTCAATTGTTTCTTAGTTTGTTTGTAAACACCTATGTGGGTAATGGTGACCATCCCCAGCTGTAATGCAACACACCGGAGGGTGTCCCCTCTTACTGAATGGGACTGAAACACTCGTTGCATCACCTCGCGGGCATGTTTTTTTGTTCTGGTCCAGGCCGCAGCGCGTCACTGCAGGTGCGGCGGTGCTGATCAGCCCCGGCAGCCTCCCGGTTTGGCTCTCACGCCTGCTGCCGCACAGGGTTTTTTTTTTTGGAAAGATGCTTGACAGCAACCTTGAAAACGGAATCAATTAAACGATCCAGTAATGCACGGGAAGGGCAACGGCTGGGTTTAGTTTGGTCTCCAGCAGTTAGAGCATTGCTGAGAGAAGCCTTTTAAATTGTACAGTTTAGCTTAGATAAGCTGTTATTTAACATCGGATTGTGTGGTGAGGTAACAAGATGGCAAACGGTGGCATTCATCTCTAATTCAAGGATGCAAAAACAACCACTTCTACTGTTGCATAAGCACTATAGAAAGTAGTTATGTGGCCCACTGAGTGCATGTCGTTTGTCTCCAGATTTATCTGCCTTCAGATGTGTAGAAGGGGAGAGTTGGCTTAATCTGTGAGAGCATGAGGACAGAGTAAACCCTCACAGGAAGAAAGATGCAGGCCGAAGGAAATTATCTGGATGGTTTGTAGTCATTCAAGTCTCCTCTGGTCTTATTCACCACTAAAACTGTTTCATTCACCCATTTAAACACACTCATACAGCTCTTCTTACCTCTTCTTAACTCTATAGTTCAGCAGGTTTACTTTATTTTACGCATTTATACACCAGTTGGCCCGATGGAATCGAAGGCAAAGTCTGATGCAGTGTTTGGAGTTAATTTGTGACTCTGTTATATAGGATTAGCGTTTTGTACAGTATGTCAAGAAGTCATTCTTTAGGAAGGGAAACGGGAAGAAAAGGCTGAGGAATGCAAAATGGCACACAGTGGCAGCATGATGGAGGGATTAATCCTTCCCAGACAGAGAACGAAGAAAAAGGGGGCCGAAATTTAAAAAGATTGTAGAAAATGATATATTGAATTATATTAAGATGCCGCGTGAACGACACACTGCCTCTCTTTTTTATAAGCTGCTAAGGTATAATCTGAGTAGTGAATCGTCGAGTATTAAACTTCTATGACAGAAAGATTTGAGAAAAGAGTATACAAAAGAAGGATGGTTGAGGGTACTGTCAGAGAGTGGTAAATATGTGAAAGAGGCCAGAAGTAAATTTATACAGTATAAGGTGCTACATAGATATTATCATACACCTACGAGGTTACATAGAATGAAAATAATGTCAAACAATAGGTGTTGGAAATGTAAGAAAGAAGTGGGCACATATTTGCATTGTTTTTGGGACTGCCCTCTGGTTTCACCATTTTGGATTAAAATCTTGGAGGCTCTGAGTGCATGGCTTGGCTCAGAGATCCCTCAGACTCCAGAACTGTGTTTACTGGGAGACCGATCTCAAATGCCAAATACCCCAAAAGGAGCTTTTGCAGTTGTGATGGTCGGTCTGGTGACAGCCTCCAGGATCATCTTAAGACATTGGAAGACCACAAAGTGTCCCGAGCTAAATGAGTGGATTAAATCAATAACGGATACAGCTTCTTATGAAGTCATGCTCAACAACATGGATGGGAACAAGGACATGGAATGGGATAGCTTTTGGGACTCATTGAAAAGAACTATGGCTTTGAGTAATGTATCTGGATTAACTAACAATTAACTTTCTCTCAACTACTGAATGTTTTTGAATTGACACTGTAACATACATATAATATATGACTGTACCCTGGGTATTGGGGGGGGGGGTGCACCAGCCTTTTTTGTTTTGTATTTGTGTTTTATGTGAGATAATATTCAGAAAATCAATAAAAATTTGAATTACAAAAAAGAAAAAGGGGGCCGACGTCCGAGGATGAGCTTTGGGATGTCCTTCAACAAGCCTGGAGAGCTTTTTATGAACACTTCTTTCAAGACTTGTTTAGTTATTGTGACTACACTGATTCCAAGCAGGTGCCACAAAAAGAACAGCTGTGTATCCTTAAGTTTGGCTTCTTTTGACCAAAATCATTAGATTAACCCGTTTTAACAATTAGTACCAAAGTCATTTGTTCATCGTTTTTAGAGAAACTTTGAACTTTCCTTTGATAGACAGATTTTCTATCACATTTTAGACTTTATTGTCATTGTTATTATTTAATTTTTATTCAAATTAAATACCAAAAGTACAGAAAAAGAAACAAATAAACCAAAAATCAAAACCCATTCAACCCTTGAAAAGTTGTTTTTCTTTCAGACTTCTTACAAATATGCTGAAACAATTAATTAAAACCGCCCCATATTTCAATCTTCCTCCAAGACACATAAAAGTTTGCCCGCTGGTGGTCAGACTGACGGGGCCACAGTAATGAACCCGTCATTCACCTTTTCTCTCTCACTCTTTTAGGCTCCTTCAAGAGGAGGAAGAGGAAATCCATCATCATGACGGGGATGCTGCTCGTCGTATCTGTGCTCATCCTCATCTTCGGCCTGGCAGCCACCACCAGGACGCAGAACATCACCGTGGGAGGCTACTACCCCGGACTCATCGTGAGTGCTCATTCAGACGCCCGTTCGCTGTCAGGGCTCAGAATGAGTCAGGGAAGTCAGAGTGCTTCCACTCCTAGACTCCAGTCCACCCCCGAAGCCCCCCGAGGAGCGGCATTTTCCCCGCATTCATTATTCAGCATCGCTGTCATTAGATGTTGAGTGAGGTGAAGATTCTCAGTCGGCTAATTTGTTTTCTTCACAGCGCTCAGCTTTTTAGGGTTAGCTAAAGAGCCACCCGCCTCTCTATTGCATCAGGTCCCCTCACGTGCACAGTTCAGATAGTTAAACGTGGACCCGTCTCACCGAGACGGAACAATTAAGCATGACGTGACATGAATGGCTTCAGTTACCACTTAGAAAACATTAGTATGAACAGCCACTTACTAAGGCGTCCTCAGATCCTGACAACCTTATAGTTATATCAGATAGGCGGCCTAACAGCTCATTTCTCTGTTTTCAGCTGGGCTTCGGCTCGTTTCTGGGAATTATTGGCGCTCATTTGATAGAGAACAAGAGGCAGATGGTAAGAGGATTTATATTACTTTTGTGCATTGAGATCCCTCACAGTTCGTGGCGTCCCTCTGTCCCTACAGTCAAAGCTTGCTGTTATTAAAGTATCGGCCTGCTTTTCATTCAAACATGATTAGGCCGTAAATGTGGCAGCGAGCGTCGGCTCCGACCCGGGCCGTGAGTCCCAGTCAGCCCGGGGATGTTTGTGTTGTGTACTGGAGCATGGATCCCGGACATTGAAGGGGGAGGGGCCGGGGCGGGGTGCCACCAAAAATAGAAACAGGGTGTAAGTGGAGCAGGACAGATGTCTGCGCCAGAATGTGGTGGCAGGAAGCTGCGGCTGATTGGAGCAGGTGGGGAGTGCCGAGGTGGGCCTGTCAGAGCGGACATGAAGGATGTGCTCGTGTCACGACGCCTTTTTTCCCATCGTGGAGCCGGAATTCCAGCCGGTTATACGGCAGACCGAGCCCCGGCATGCCACATCTCACATACGTACAATGTTTTTACGAGCTCCATAAAATGTGATGACGTTATTTACAGTTTGACTTTTCACATTTTCACCTTCCAAACAGACAAAAGTCACATATTAAAACTCAATTATATGAGTGTTTCAGGATTATTTAGTTTTTCAATTCTGTCTTTGATCCATGACAGGAGACAGATCAGACATGCAAAGTCAGAAAACTTTGTGCAGATGAAGTCGGTTGTGACATGGCACATACAAATGATACGCTTATTTCTATCAAACATAAACATATTTACAAGGTTTCACTTTTCAGTCCTTCAGCTGCATCACAATTGGCTTAAGGAGCACTTAGGAGATGCACGGAATGTTTTCCTGTTATGCTTTGAGAAAGTTTGATCTTCTCATCAAGAGAGAACTTAACATTTTACCCTCAGAAAATTAAGACGTGAAAGAACTGTTTTATTCTCCAGAGCACGGGAAAAGAAACATCAAGATGCCCCAAAAAAAACTGAAAAAAAGAGTGAGAGTTGAACATTCGGTTCTACTAAAGTTCTGTTTTCTCTTTTCTAAGGCATTTTTTGCATTATGTGATAAAAAGTTTAGATGTGTAAGAGGGATCAAACCAATGGAGAGATCAGCTGTGGAGCAGTATTCACTTAGTCTGTGTTGCTGTCCTGCAAAGCGAGGCGGCCGCAGACAGGACGGCTCGTAACTGAAGACTTGTCGGGTTTCACTGACGAGTGACAGGAGGAGAGTTGCATGAGTGAGTGGTGGTAGTTTAAGGGGGACTGTGCACACAAGACTTGGTTACCACGCTGGCAGTGGGCAAACCTCCCACCCCTCTGTGTGTCTCTATGCACTATTGCTGCATGTCTCATTTAAAGCCTCTCGGGTCCTCAAGTGAAATACCGCGCATAATGTAAACAATATAAATACGTCTTTTGGGTAATGCTCCTGCTTTCTTCCAGTTAGTGGCATCTATCGTGTTCATCAGCTTCGGAGTGGTGGCTGCCTTCTGCTGTGCTATTGTTGACGGGGTCTTTGCGGCGAGGCACATTGTAAGTATCTCTGAAGCTTTTACAGTTCATTTCGGAGAATCCAGCTCATAAAGACGTCATCTCAGTGCAAACCCCAGGGAGCTGTAAAGCTCTGTGTCTGCCAGCACGTGGCCGGAATACATTCAGATGGTAAAGAAAGTGCTCCCATTTTGAAAAAAATTACCTGGAATAAATGTAGTTGTTCATTTGAGACTGGATTTTCAATTCCCTGTAAAACCTTGCAGTTGAAAAAGAGTGTGTGTTTTGGCCGAAGCGGCTGCCGCGCCCTTCTCAGTGCAATAAACATCTTCAGTGACAGAGGAAAGTCTCTCTCTGTGATGCCAGGCAGAAACACAGTAAACAACTGCTAATGCACTGTAAAAACAATTATTCTGAAATAGGTTATGGTTGAGTGAAAAGGGAGATCACCATTAGTTGTTTTTTATTAGCCTGTGGTGCCAGTAAAATGGGAAATGGAAATTTTACCTTTGAAACTGTATTGGCACACTAACCATCAAAGTGACGTCTTGTTGAATGAGAGGAAGCCTGAAACCTAACCCCCTCCTACCCCTTCTGACACATGCTGCCTCCAGATGAACTTTAGGAAAAACTAATCTTTTGATCGAACCCTAAAATGCCAGCTGATGTATTTTCTGGGTTCAGTTGTTTTGAAATTTTCCTGCTGTTTCTATCTATTTTCAGCTGAAACCTTTTGGGAACTTTTTATGACCTGACATGTGCTGATGATAAATGCTTGGAAAGTTTGTAGGTTAAGTTTATGATGTTAACACAAACAAAAACTCAGATCCAACACAATATGGAGTTGTTGTTTTTTTACATGAAAAGAATGTTAGGATCAGTGATTAATATTAATATATTTTTTCCTCCTTTTGAACTCTAACCGATGTGTAACCAGTGAATTTCTCCACTGTGAGATCAATAAAGCTCTTATCTATCTATCTATCTATCTATCTATCTATCTATCTATCTATCTAT